>CM070873.1:170628103-170868103 GCA_036365515.1 Torymus aiolomorphi | reverse complement strand
AATGGTGTATTTCGATTCCAAATTTTCTATACAACATTCCTAAGACATTATCTCACAAACTTTTTTTTTTACTATCACAAAGCTTCCTCTAGGAGGAAGCAAAATAATTTTAAAGAAAACAGCATAAAGATTTCCAATGAGATCGGATTATGCATACTGTCCGTTCGACGATGGCGCATATGCGCGAATATCATATCTCGAACAGAGACAAACCCTTCTCGAGATAGAGTATGCGCAACAAGCTGAGTCCATCGAAGCATTAGAGGAGAAGAGTAACTCCTTGGAGGAACATCCGGCCAAAAGAGTGTTTTCCTGGTATAATCTTTTTATGTCCTTAGAAAACACCCTCAGGCTGTCCTCTAATTCGTAGATTCCTCCAATCGTTTATAAAAAAAGGTTGAAGTCAGATTTCAATTTATTGAATCGACTATAGCCGAAATAACGGATAAGATGCAAAACCTCTCGTTGCAGTAATCAACGGAGAAAACTTCTAACTTTTCCGAATTAAACCTTTTTATCCATGCCAAGGGCACTCCACGAATTCCGATCTTTATCCATAAGCACATCCAGAATCATGGCGTCGACCAGGCGATCCATCTTTGCGGAGCGAAGCAAAACCTCCGAAGAGCTTCTCAACGAAATGGAGCCGCTCAATGATACGGATGCACGTTTGGATAAAAACAAAGATTGGCAAAAGGCAGTAACCGAGGAATTAAAAATTCTCGATGACCAACAAGGTGTGTTGGATAGCAAATACTCAGATTTGGCTGTAGAACAAGACAATCTGAGTACGCTATGCCAACAATGCACTAATTCATGTGCAACTAACCATGAGAATATTCTCAAACTGCATAAAGCAATGAAAAAAATGCAGGAGCAATTCATCCAAATGGAAGAAAAGATTTCGTTACTTGAAAAAGAAAATGATCAATTCATTGATCGTGAAGCAGAAATGCGACGCGTAAATAATCAATTACGCGACGAATGGGACACGCTAAAAAACACATCTCGGCTATCTTGCACTAGCATGTTAGAAACCCCGAGAAGTGTAAAACTCCAGTTACCCAAATTCAAGGGGACTGAAAACGACCGTCCAATGAAATTTTTATCTGCACTGAAAAAATATGTGCAGGCCACTAAGCCCGATATCACCAATCTGCAGTGTCTCATTTCACAAGCGTTAGAGGACGCAGCTAAAGATTGGTGGTACCTGGTGGAGAATAAAATCGAGTCACTTAAAGACTTTGAGAATCTCTTCAAAACACGATTTTGGAGTGCTTCGATGCAAAGAAATGCAAGAAGGAAGATTGAACTCGGCCAGTACAACCCTCAGAGCAAGTACACCCGTGTTCAATACGCCACATATATACTCGGCCTTGCCAGTGAGTTAGATGTGGATTATAGTGAGGAGGATCTTGCTCAGCGTTTAATTGAGCATTTTGAAAAAGAGGTGCGTCATGCGCTTCTAGGGCGTGACGTCACCAACAACAAGGTATTATTCAAAATTTTCTCTGATTTCGATTTCGATAAGGAGAGAGTCGTAAAACCTTCGTTTCAACACAAAGCTCCGAGCACCTCGCAATCTGCTGCTCCTCCACGACCTCCACACATAAACGTGAGGAGCGTGGAGGTAGAAAAAACTACAGAGGTAAAAAGGACCTCAAAACCAAAAAATAATAGTACTCAACGAACTAAAAAGGAAATCGCCAATGCGACTGCTGAAATTGATGTACTTAATATCGAGTTAAACTCCGACCCGTGCAATAACGCCTGCTTAACTCCGGGAAACGGGAAGTAGTTGCGCGCAGGGCCTCGGAAAAAGCTCAACCAATTCAACTGTGTGCAACTGCACTAAAAAATACTGAAGAGAATGACGACGATCCGCGTCAAGATCTATTGCATGACATTGAAGGATCAGCTGCTAACCAGTCTTTATTACGTTGCCCAGAACTTTCTATTTTTATAGAGGGCATCGAAGTCAAAGCATTGCTTGACACTGGCAGCGAAATTACGTGCATCTCTCAAGAGTTTTATGAAAAGCATTCAAGCCTCTTTAAAAGCAAACCTACCTTCCCTATCTGCGGAAAGGTCATAAAAGGCGCCACGGGTGATAAGACGGCTCGTTTAAAGCGTCAGGTTTTACTGGAGGTAAAATTGGGAAATAGCCATGTTTCTCTAATTTTCATAGTTGTACCAAAATTAATCAAAGAGTGCATTATTGGTTATGACACCCAAAAAGGTCTAAAAATGCTCATTGACACAAGTCGTGAAGAAATTTATATGACCATAAATCACTCCGATGAAAATGTTTCATATAGAGAAACAACATTGGACAAAAATAACTTTGTTGCGATACGGATTATTTATGATGAGGCCACCGAACAAAACCGGGACCCATCAGCAGTCGACTACGATTTCGAATCATCTGAGCAACTAACCGACTCAGAGATCGATCGTAAAGTCCACGACTGTCATAATCTAAGCTCCAAAGAAAAAATTATTTTTGTAGATTTACTACGTAAGTACCGAAGTGTCTTTCGTAAAAAACCGGGTATGTTTACAACCTATACACACAAATTGAATTTAAAGGACAACCAGCCTTTTTATGTAAAACCTTACCCTATTCCAATGAACTTTAAAGATAAAGTAAGGGCAGAGGTAGATAAAATGCTAAAATTAAAAATTGTAAGGCACTCAACGAGTCCTTATATTAATCCGGTGGCTGTAGTCTCTAAAAGTGACGACTCGGTACGCCTGTGCCTCGATGCACAACGCTTAAATGAAAAACTCTATAAAGATCACGAATCGCCTCCAAGCATAGAGTCGATCTTTCATAAATGTCAAAATATTCAATATATGTCCACTATGGATCTCACGAGCAGCTTCTGGCAAGTTGCGCTCGATGAGGACAGCCGCAAATATACGGCTTTCATAATCGACAATAAGGTGATGGAATTCAATGTGGTTCCGTTCGGCCTGTCAACCAGCAGTGCAGCGCTAATACGCGCACTCGATTATGCAATCGGTGATTTACATGATTTTGTAATTCCATTCGTAGACGATTTGCTTTGCATTTCTACTACGTTTGATGAACATATCATGCACCTTGCAAAGCTTTTTGATAAAGCAGTAAACTGCAATTTTACATTAAGCTTTAAAAAATCACATTTCTTCCGAGAAGAAGTGACTTTTTTGGGCCATATTCTTACCAAAGATGGAATTCGGCCACACCCTGATAAAATATCAGCGATAGTTAACCTCAAAGAACCAAAGAACATACCACAGTTGCAAAGCTTTCTGGGTTTTCTTAACTTCTTTGCAAAATTCGTGAAGCATTATGCGCACGAAACAATTCCCTTATTAACTTTATTAAAAAAGGGAGTCGATTACATGTGGGACGAAGAAAAAAGACACACGTTCGAGCGACTTAAAGTGATTTTTGCAGAGAACCTTGTTCTCAAATTTGCTGATCCTTTGAAGCCGTATATTTTAACCACCGATGCAAGCGAATATGCCATCGGTGCGATGCTGTCACAATTGAATGACGAAGGGGATGAAGAAGTCGTTATCTTCATCTCTCGCACCCTCAAAGGCTCAGAAATTTATTATTTCACTACCGAGAAGGAAATGCTCGCTGTAGTTTGGGCTCTTAACAAACTCGACACATACCTTCGGGGGGCTGTCGGAATCACTATCCGAACAGACCACGAAGCCCTCATTTTTTTGAGGAGTTGCCGTTATGGTAACGCACGACTACGTCGTTGGGCCTTGGCCATCCAAGACTACGACATTACTCTGGAACATATTCCAGGTAAACGCAACGTCGTCGCAGATTACCTTAATCGCCATATTGACGACGAATTAATTATGCAAAGAAAGGAGGAAATCCTAGTTGCATCCATCATAAACAACAAAGGAAGCGAGAGTCTGCGAGAGCGCTTCCGGAATTTATCAAAATCGCAAGAACAAGATCCAAAATGCCTATCTATATTCGCAGCATTGGAGTCAAAAAACGATATCACTCTTGCACGCTTTCGTGTGATCGATAACGTTTTATGTAAGAAAAGCACTAATGGCTTTTTTAAAGTTATCGTTCCAGAAGAAGTGGCCAGGCCGCTGATTGTCGAAATACACGAAGCATATGCCCATATTGGCAAGAAAAAAGTCCAAAAAATGCTCGAGGAAGACTTTTTTATATTCGGGCTCCGACCTCTGCTTTCAGAGATGTTGAATACCTGCGATTCTTGCCAAAGATCAAAGTATTCAACTACAAAACTGCAGCCTTTAATGCAACCCATCCTCACGGATCATCCGGGAGAATTACTCTCAATCGATTTTTATGGCCCATTAACCACATCAACTGCTGGAGCAAAATATCTGCTCACTACTGTCGATGTGTTTAGTAAATTTGTAGTAATATACCCCATAAAAAAGGCAAATACCGCCACCTTGATTAGAAAAATCCTTCTGGATTATGTACCGAAATACGGTAAACCAAATAGGATCATCTGTGATCATGGCACGCAGTTCACGTCAAAGCTGTGGGCTAAAAAACTTAGTGACGAAAATATATCCTTGATTTTTTCTTCAATCCGCCATCCACAAAGCAATATAGTGGAGCGGGTGCATCGTGAGTTAGGTCGCTTTTTTCGAACTTTAATCGCCGACCAACACACAAAATGGGCAACTAAGGTGCCTATTATTCAATCCATTATTAATGAAACGCACCACGAGACGACGGAAAAAACGCCATGGGAACTGCACTTTCAAACACCTCCCGCACGAATCTGGAGGCAATGGATGCAGTTTCCCGAAAAAATCCAACTTCACTTGAAGAAAGGATTTACCTTGCTCGTGACATAATGCACCGAAAATTAAAAACCCGTGCAAAAAGGCCAATGAAAATATAAAGCATTTTCAACTCCAAATTGGAGATGCAGTTCTCGTACGCGCAAACAACGTGTCCTCTGAAAAACACATCGCGAAATTTTTCCATGTGTATGAAGGACCTTATTTTATCAAAGAAACTGTGGGAAAAGATACTTATTTATTATCTCACCCAAGCGACGAAATTCGCGGAAAATTTCACTTAAGCCTGCTTAAGCCCTATTATTCTAGAAGCTTCGAGAATAAGGACTGAGGGCTATTTAAAGGCTGCCAATGTCAACAAAGGACAACAGTCGCAGTTACGCTATCCGTGACATCACTCATGTATCATGTCTAAACGTCAGAAGACAGTACATTTTACTGCCAAGCCAACCGTTATCTATGGACGTGCGTCGCGCTTCATACCGGCCTACGGGCGAAACATCAAGGGCAGAGCCACGCAGACGGACGCCCTGACCACCGACCCTTCCGCCACTTCACCGGCGGAAGCATTAGCAACTTGCGCCAGAGCCCTGAACAGCGCAGATGAAGAGTTAGATGTTCTCCAGCGCAGGCATCGCGAACGCTGGGTCCAACATCATCTCTTCATGAGGAAGACCGCCGTTTGGGAGGAAGAGGTATATCAACGCACCAAGCATTTGAAGGACGCTTTCAACACCATCTCCCAGACCATCAAGGCAGCGCTAGCCTCCCGACGGCGGGAGAGGCCCACATTGCCATGCCCAGCCGAGCAGGTGCCTGCGGAGACCAGCGACTCACCACCCGATCAGCCCGAACCTTTGCCGAGCACTCGTCAGCAAGTTGAGGAATCCGCCGGGCCATCTTCATCACCAGGCAGCGACGTGTGCCTCAATGAAGCACAACTGGATGCGTGGGCAAACGCAGTGCTATCCGAGTTTGAGGATAATTACTCTGAAACTCTGTAAGTTTTGGCTCAATATAGGGTGATTAAGACTATCCTTGTTGGTTTTTATTTCGCTCGCCTATCTTATTCCGTTCCTACATCCCTCACTTTCTGCGCTATTAGTTAAGGGGTTAAGCCATTTGTTATTTTACTAATTCCTTTCTTGCATTTTGTGTTATTTATTCCTAAATCAAATCAATTTAATTTTTCAATTTAATATCTTGTCTTTTTTCTTTTTTGAAATAAAATTACTTAAATTTTTCAATTTAGATTAATTTTATTTGGGGGGCTATGTAACATGCAAGTCTCGTTGCATTTCTAAATCACAACGGAAATAGTAAATATCAATAAGAATATCGAGCACGTGCGAGTGTTTACAAACACTCAGTAGTGTAAACACTCGTATACTCGCTCATTCATTCAAGGAAGCAGCTGACGTCACGAATGAATCAAAACGACAACAAGACATTCGAGAACGTTCTCGAATGTTCCATGCATTTCTATGCACTTCAATAATGCAGCTATTGGACTTTTATATTTTGTAAGACGGCCACCAGAGGTACTTTCCTCCGGTACATCCGACGTTGTAATTTTAAATACTCTGGTGACCGTCGTTCATGCTCTTTTTGTAACTTTTTCTTTTTTATACTGTGAAAGAGGAGCCAAGGTGGGGAGAGCGAAGCAAATGTTCTAGAAGCTTCCAGAATCGTGGAGATCGGTATAAATACGACCGCTCTCACCGATTCTGGTCATTCTGAGACTAGCTACGGAACAGCTATTAGCGCTCCAGCTTGGCTCCTCTCAAATAACTAATGTATTGAGATGATAATTAATTAATAAAAGAGAGACTTACTCTCGTTTTATACTTCTATCTGCTTTGGTCATTGACTATACCCTGTCAATTCTTTACCTCTTCCCAGCATGAAGTCATATATTAATTTATACTTTTCAAATGTAAAATCGTATAATTAATTTTTTCTTATTCTTATTTTTTGTTTTTCAATTACTCGGGAACTTTTATATTAAATTTAATCAAAAACAAAAAAGACTTGTCTTTGACAGTCTAAATATCTTACAATATATATATGTGTATATATATATATATATATATATATATATATATATATATATAAATATATATATAATATAAAAATATTTCGCCGCTGTCGCCGCCGCCGCCGCCGTGTCGTATAATCGGGCGTAAAGAGCTACTTTGCTCCCGTCGGGCGTAAAGAGCCATTTGAGATTTAAGAGGGGCTATTCTCCCGCCGGGAGTAAAGATACGCTTTACTCCCGCCATCGTAGAGACCCATTTTTACTTCCGCTGGGCGTAAAGAGCCATATTACTTCCACCGGGTGTAAAGAACCATATTACTTCCGCCGGGCAGACTTTACTATTTTATAGTATAAGTAAAGCATGTCGACGTAGTCGTTAGTCATAGAAAATATAATTTCGAAATATATTTTATAATTATAACATGTTTGTTCCTTCCAAAGTTATGAAAGTTCAAAGTAAAACATCGAAAATATACTGATTAATCTCTAAAATTAAACTGTTTAATTGCAGACATATTTTTTATGCACTTTCAATGATCTATTTTAAACATTCATAAGTTTGGAAGGAATCAACATTTTACTTATTATTTTTATCATTAAACAATATTACTTATGTCGACTGTAATCTAATATCAACTGATAAAAATTTTTTTATCGGTATTACAGTTCAGGTTTTAATTAAGTTTCTACTTCAGATTCTACGGGGGTGATTATAAACAAGGGCAATCTGACTGCCATTAATATTTATAATAATTTAATTTATAAGAATGTAAGACCGATAAAAAAATTCTTATCAGTTGATATTAGATTACAGTTGATATTATTTTTATAATCGAGAAGCATGCTCTTTTGCGTTATTTTATGCGATTTTGCGACTAGATTTGTTATATTACGTTAATTTCACGTTATTTTTACGTTATATTATGATATTTTATATGAAATTAACGTTTAGTAATGAAAAAAATATCGTAGAATAACATAAAAATAACGTAAAAGCTAATTAAAAATAGTCTTTTCTTACTCGCCCACCCGAAAGTACGTACTTTCGGCCCGCATCTCCGGGCCGAAAGAGAAACTTTCGCATCCTATTTTAGACCAACCGCGTGCTCTGATTGGCTGCCGAAATTTCCTGACCCGCGGCTCTTCAGCGCCCGCGCGCATGTCCCAGGAAAGATATTGTTCATGTAAAATACTGAATAAAAATATTTAGAAAAATATATTGAATGATGCAAAAATTATATTCGTCGATTATGAGGAAAAAGGATATTATACAACGGAAAAATATTCAGCATTAAGTAATATTATCTTTTCCAAATATTATTATTCAGTATTTTGCGTAAGTAATACTTAATTTGAGATATTTCGTTAAAAAAATTTCATTGTAGAATTTTTCCAAGAAAACTTCATGTAAGTATACACTTAAAAAAGTCCTAATTTGTAAATCGAATGCCCACATAACCCTATTTTATGTTTAAAATACGCTTCCTTCATTAGAATTCTGAAATAATAATTTTTATTCCGTTGCCTTTCAAATTACACGCAAATTGCACATTAAGAAGGAAATTAACTAATCTGTACGTTAAGAAAGAAGTTAATTTAACTGCTCGGAAAAAGAAAAGTAACATGAGTTGAAAAATAAAAAAAAGGTTATTTTTCTTGGTTACCCTCCCTTTTTTGCCGTGCAAACAAGTCGACCCCTTTTTTAACACACAGTCAAGTTGACTCCTTTTTGCACGTGTAGCAAAACTAACCTCCTTTGTACCTAGCATTATTCATTTCAATTATTTTCAAATTTATTTTATAGACAATTAGGTCTTACTAAATAAATCGTATTCCCAATTTAGTTATTTTATATGATTTCTATTCCTTTGTTACGTCCGGAGACGTATTCTCATTTTAAAGAAAAAGCATAATTAGTATCAGATATTTCCTGACACATAAAAGCGGGAATGCAATTTTTTACAAACACAGCATTTTGCTCATGCGGCGCCGTGACGTAGTAGGTCATCACACTTGCGAAAAACAACGTACGATATTCTCTTTAAGGTCAGCATTTCTCAATGCCACCGCCGAATCGTATACGACTGACGAAGTTTACATTGCAAAATAAGATGATCTCGATTTACTGTCACCGGGCTCATCTTTAACCTAATTATTCTGTATTATAAAAGAAGTGATGTGTGTCACGCGAATCAGTCACAGCGTACAAGAAACCTGGCGAACTCCGTGTACCCCTACGACATCGAGAAGTTGAAACCGTAAGCCTTACACATCTAGTAAGCAGATTTTATAAGTTATTGAAATTGTAATCGTAAGCCTTACTCGTCTAGTAAGCAGATCGTATAAGTTATTTATAGTAAATTTATAAAAGCAAGCGTTAGAAAAAAGAATTGTAATTGAAATTACAACACATCGATCTACCAGAAGCCAGCAGATTGTATTGGTAATAAATTATTGTATTTTATATAATAAACCTATATAAAACCAATTACTACTTATTTCCACTTATTTCCGGACTTAACAGTGGTTCCGGTACGAATCGAACATTAGTTCACTAGACTGTTTAAAATAAAAGAATAAAAATAACTATTTTTCGGAACGTCACATTGGTTCCGGTACGAATCGAATATTAGTTCACTAGACTGTTTAAAATAAAAGAATAAAAATAACTATTTTTCGGAACGTAACATTGGTTCCGGTACGAATCGAACGTAAGTTCACTAGATTTATACGAAAAATAAGATCGGAGTAAGAGGAAACGAATAGTATTTGAAAATTACTAAAAATATCACTACTAACTGAGTCCGAGCTTCTCGTTTTGCAGTAAGAAGTTGAGAGGATCATTGTAGCATGATCGTTTAAACTTCTGAAGATGAACGTGTACGGCTCGTCCAGATTACTAACATATTAACAGATAAATAAAAAAAAAAGGGAAAATAGACGATGTTATAGAAATAGGGAAAGAAGAAAGGATAACCCAAATACAAATAACGTAAACGAATATAAAAAAAAAAAAAGATTTCAAATAAAGATAAAATCAAAATAAATCAAAATATATAAGTAAATAGCATCACGCAAATATATTTAACAAACAAGAAATTTAAAATGAAAAATTCATATAGGGAAACATTAAGAAACAAATAATTAAATAATATCAGTAAAAACAAATAACTAAAATATTAGTGAAAAAGAAATAAACAAATGAATAAATAAATAAAAAGAAATTGAAATAAATAAAACAAATCCAACACGAAGGAGAAAAATGAAATAATAATACAAAATAATGATCATTGAATAAATAAATATTATACATAAACAAGAAATGAGAATATGAGAAATCAAATTACACGAAAAACATTAAGAATAGAGATATAGAATTGGCGAATAAGTAAATAAATTGCCAATGTCACATAAGAAGGATATAGAAAATCCAATAATAACAAGAAGTAAAACTACAGAAAATCCAATTTTAAAAGATAAAGTAAGTGAAAGGAACCGGGAATCAAGTAAAATATTCCAAAGAAGTTCTAAAATACTACGATCGCCTCCACGCGCACGAAATATAAAACCATTAAACGAAGGAACAGGAACATCTGACAAAGAAATCGCGACAAATTCGCAAAATTCAAACATTGACCTCATTGATTTTACACCACACACATACGCAAATGCATCAAAAGACAAAAAAAATAATAATAAAACATTACTAGAAATACCGAGTATTGACATTCAATCAACCTCAAGAGTAGGAAATAAAAAAAAATCAGACAACAAACAACTGGGAAATCAAGACAATTTAACACAAAATCACTCTAAAAATTCTTTACTTTTACCTCAAACAAAATCGGATTTAGAGTCACCGACAGAATATTTTACGCCAACATTATTAAATCATGATTCTGCATTTTTTGATAAAACAGTAGATACATCAGTAGATGAAATAGGCGACTACACGGACATAGACGGAATACTAAACGAACAAAGTCTTATTTTAGCTAAAACAGATCTACAGGAAAGAAGAGAAACAGAAACAGAAGTATTAAACCAAACAAATAATACTGTTGAATCGGAAATTAATAGAACCATAATAGAACCCGAAATAAATATGGCAAATCAACAACTCAAACTACCACTGAAAGAAATATTGGGATTGGTACCGACATTTGACGGAAAAAATATAACAGCAGAAGAATATATCGACAAACTCAAAGAAGCAAAAAACATTGTCAACGCGGCGGACGAACGAAATTTAATACAAATTTTAAAAATGAAGTTACGTGGGGAAATACATAAAGCAATAAGAACAATAACAATTGGGAACATCGAAGAATTAATAACCGCTATAAGAACTATTTACCCTTGTACAGAAGACTTATACACATTATATGGTAAATTACGGAGAATGGTTCAAAAAAACCAATGAATCAGTATTAGAATACGGAAATAAAATTCGAATAATAAGCACAAATATAATAGAACTAAAAAAAATAGAGGACGGCGTTACGACAGAGCAATTACAAATATTTAAAACTAAACTAGAAGATGATGTATTAAACAGTTTTAAAAACGGTTTGAAACAAGAAATAAGAGTAGAACTAGGCGAACCGAATAGTACACATGCCGCTATGAAAAAAGCAATAGAGATAGAATTAAGACTCGAAAAACAAAAATTACTAAGAGAAGATAAAGCAAATATACTATTCAATACTGAGAAATTAAATATAAAAAAAGAAGCTAGAACATTTCATTGTCAAATTTGTAACGATAAATTTCATGAAGCAATGTTTTGCGTAAATGCAGGATGCGTATATTGTAAAAATAAAGACCATTTATCATACTTTTGTAATACAGTAAAAGATAAAATGGAATTAATTTGCAATTATTGTAGTTTAAGTGGACATTCAATAGATACATGTAGATTAAACGAAATGCAAGGAAACCACTGTCAATACTGCCAAAACATGGGACACACAGTAACACAATGCCCGATTATAAAAAAATATGAATTATGTTGGAAATGCAAGAAAAAAGGCCATGACCCAAATACGTGCGAAAATAGTGCTAACGCCGAGGAATGTTGCGAGCTCTGTGGTAACGTGAGCCACACAATGAAGAACTGCCCGTCGGCAGTATGTCAAAGGTGCAATAAACCGGGACATGTAATGAAATACTGTCAGGTAACGAGGAAAATGATATGGTGCACAATCTGTGCTATAGAAGGTCACGAAACCTCGGATTGCCAAACAGCGGGAATTATGGCTATGCAAAGTAGACAACAAGCATTCAGAAATAGAATAAATTGTCAAATTTGTGAAGCAACAACACATACAGCAATGTATTGCCCAGATAGAAACACTGATTCACCAATAAATAATAATTATAAAATAAACAAATCAAATTATAATAATCCGGAAAACAGAAACAATTATCACACCAATAACAATTCACATGGATTCACAAATAAAACGCAACAACAATATTTTCATTCAAGAAACACGAATTTTAATCAACAAATAAACATGCAAAAAGGAAAAAAACTATATTGTGAATTTTGTAGAATCCCAGGACATTCTATAGAAAATTGTAGGAAATTACAAAAGGCAGAAACAGCACCAACTTGTGCCTATTGCAGGAAAAGGGGACATACGATCGAAAATTGTATGTTATTGAAACAAGTAGAAGGTAAATTAGAAAAATTCTGCAGCCTCTGCAAAAATTTTACTCACTCACTTGAAGAATGCTATAGGACACAGCAAAATACTTACGAACAGCGAAATTCGGGAAACGCTTAAATTCTTCTGAGAGCGAGTGGATCAGAAGAAAACAAAACGAAACACTCGACAATAAAACGAACATCAAAACAATCACATTAACAGATAAAACTACAAAAACTTAGAGTTAGAAAATCAAGAAAATAAATTAACTATAAAAGACGTTGAAGTTGATACGTTAATCAAGAAGAACGAAGAAGAAAATCTGCTAGATACTCAAATGATCACAACACATGAAAATAATAAACTAACTTCATCAAAAATTACAATGTACTTTCTAAGATTAGAAAATGCACTACAGTATATTGAAATAAAAAATCCTTACACCGCAAAATCATGCAAATTACTCGTAGATAGCGGGGCCCAGTTAAACATTATTAAGAAAAATCAAATACCACCATACATAATATCAGAAAATAAGAAAATTCAGCTATCAGGCATCACAGATAAGGCCATAGAAACATTGGGAGTAGTAAAAATGCTAATTAATGATTTGTTTATTGATTTTCATGTAGCTCCTGAAGAATTTTCTCTCCCTTACGATGGAATACTAGGTATTAAAATACTCTCGGAACAGAAGTTAAGACTAGATGAAGGTTATTTACAACTAAATAATAGTAAAATTGCATTGAAACCAAGATACACGATAAAAACAGGCTCTTTTAATACAATTACAAATAACCATAAATCCCAGGAAACGAAATAAGACAAACATTTATTAAGGAAACGGAAAACATACCAATAGAACAACAAGCAAAATTAGAATTTGAAGAGGAAATAAAGCTAGAAAAACTAATGTTAAACAAACATTCGGGGAAATCTGAAGAAGTAACTTGCTCTGTATCCTATGAACCTGAATTAATTAACAAAAAAGAGATGAAAATAACTTCGGAAATAACATTTTATGAAGATATAACACAAATCTTAAATCACATCCCTGAACTTAATAAAGAGGAAATAGAACTACAGAGGAAAATTCTCGACGAAATATTACCCAAGGACAAAGCAGATGTACATTACGAAACAATTTTATAGAATAACAAAAATAATATCAAATCTTTAATAAATAATATTAATATAGCTCTTGAAAATAAAGATGAAATAATGGATTTTGAGGAAATCAAACCGACAGACTACAAACAATTTTTAACAATAATAAATAAGAATATTGAAGCTGATTTAGAAGAATATAAAAAAAATTTTGGAAACGAAAAAGAATATAACTTTATCTCTTACGAAATAGATTATTTGCCTGACGGTTTTCAAATAACGGATGATTTGCAAATAGATAAAAATGAAATTTTAAACTTAGGATCAATAAATTTTATAGGAAAAAATGATCCAAATAAAAAATCAGACCGCGAGGAAGAGTTATTCAAAAAAATCCGTTACGAAAACTTACCTGAAAATAATAAAATAATTATTAAAGATTTAGTAATGAAAAATAAAGACATATTCTGGTTAGAGGGCGACAGTTTAGGATCATGTAACGTAGAACAACATGAAATTAACTTAATAGATGATAAACCTGTATACGTAAAACAATTTCCTTTACCACATAAGCTAAAGGAAGTGGCTGTAGAAGAAACAAAAAAATTAATAAAAAATAATCTGGTAAGAAATTCAAAAAGTGCTTTCAACGCTCCAGCATGGATTGTAGAAAAAAACAACTAGTAAACGGACAAAAACGATGGCGTTTAGTCATAGATTATCGTAAATTAAATGAAAAAACAATATCGGATCCTTACTTACTTCCAAATATTACAGAAATTTTTGATCAATTGGGAAAAACAAAATTTTATCATGTCATAGATTTAAAATCGGGGTTTCACCAAATTCCCATGAAACCAAAAGACACACATAAAACGGCCTTTAGTATACATCCATTAGGACGCTTTGAATTTCATGTTTTGCCTTTCGGATTAAAAAATTCGCCGCGTACATTTCAAAGAGTTCTAAATACAGTCTTAGGCGATTTAATAGGTAAAATATGCTTTGTCTTTATTGACGATATAATAATTTTTGGAAAGACTATAGACGAAACAAACGAAAGATTCAGTATAGTTGCACAACAATTAAGAGAAGCTAATTTAAAATTAGAACCGGAAAATGCGAATTTTTAAAAAAAGAAGTATGTTATTTAGGACATATTATAAGCGAACATGGCATAAAACCAGATCTAAAAAAGGTAGAAGCAGTAAATAAATTTCCAATACCTAAAAACATTAGAAATATTAGAGAATTTTTAGGACTTTCGAATTACTACAGAAGACATATAAAAAACTATGCAAAGATAACAAAACCTTTAAATATGTTACTAGAAAAAGACGTAAAATTTCATTGGGAAAAAGATCAACAAATAGCCTTTGATGAAATTAAATATTTACTATGTACAGCACCAGTTTTGGCATATCCACATTTCGACGAACCATTTATTATTACATCAGATGCTTCAAACTTTGCTTTAGGTGCAATTTTATCACAAGGAATAATAGGTAAAGACCCAGCAATTGCTTATGCATCAAGAAGCTTACATAAAGCTGAAATTAAATATCATACCTACGAAAAAGAAGCATTAGCTATAATGTTTGCAGTAAAAACATTTAAAAATTACATATATGGAACGAAATTTACAATCGTCACAGATTACAAACCTTTATTGTGGTTAAAAACAGCTGACAACAACGCTAGAGTTCAAAAATGGAGATTAAAACTATCTGATTATGATTTTGATATCGTGTATAAACCAGGGAAACAAAATGCTAACGCAGACGCACTGTCCCGAAATCCCATAGAAGTTTTCGTAATTACAAGAGCACAAAAAAGAAACAAATTAAATACTAACATAGGATCACCAAACGAAACTGATAAAACAAGCGAAACGAATAAAGTTCAGTCAAAAACTCAACAAAAAGGGGGAAGATCGAGGAAAACTACAGCTGGTACACAAAAACAGGAAAAAAAAGATAAAAATAGCAAAAACAACAACGGCACAACAACGCAAACGCAACAAAACATAATATATTCAAAAAACGCAATACAACTTAGAAATGACAACATTGTGCATCTTATATCACATGAACACCAAACATTAGACGAGAATACTAACTTATTAATCAAAAATAAAAACTTAAAAATAAATACAAACTTAAAAAAGGGCGAAATAGATATAATTAATATTGAAAATAAGAAAATATTTATTCTATGTCTCGATACATCAGCAACATCGAAAATAGTTAAAGAAAACTTAATAAAATTAATACAAAAATTAAAAGAAATTTTGAACACACAGAAGATATTCATTTTTAGCATATCAAGGAATATTGAAATTTTAAACATAAGTTGGGAAGAAATAGAAGAATTATTGAAGGACAATTTTCAAAACACAAAAATTAAAGTAATAATATGTCTGAATAATATAGATTACGTAAATATAAACGATAGAAATAGAATTTTTGATACTTATCACTCCTCTACAATAGGGTGGCATTCAGGCATAAACAGAACTTACAATCGTATAAAAGAAAAATATTTTTGGGAAAATTTGAAATCAGACATCCAGAACAGAGTAAATAAATGCGAAATTTGCCAAAGAAATAAACTAAAACGTAAAAGAACTAAACAACCAATGATTATCACAGACACACCAGCAAAAACTTTTGATAAAATCGCTATGGATATCGTAGGTCCGTTTAACACTACTAAAAATAGTAATAAATATATTTTATCTATACAAGATCAATTATCTAAATTTGTAATTTTATCATGCTTAAAAGATCAAACGGCGGAATCAGTATCAAACGCTTTTATAAAAAATTTTATATGTATATTTGGCTCACCAAAAATAGTACTAACCAATAGAGGAGCAAATTTCACAAGTAATATTATTAAACAAATAGCTAAAAGATTCAAATTCACAGCATTTTCGCCACAATCAAATGGATCCTTAGAAAGAGCACACCACCCACTATGCGAATATCTAAAAAATTTTTCAACAAAAAAATACGAATGGGACGAATTAATAGAATTTGCACAACTTCATTATAATACAAGCGTACATAGTAGTCATAAATTTACACCATACGAACTTGTTTTTGCTTATCCTGCAAGAGTTCCATCTAGTGAACCAATTAAAAGATCGGAATTATTACCGACCTATAACGGGTATTTAGAAAAATTAATAAAAAACATTACTACAACTACTGAGTTAGCTAGAAATAACTTAATAATTTCAAAACAAAAATCAAAAACTCATTATGACAAACTTATAAACCCGATACAACTTAAAAAAGAAGACAAGGTATGGCTCTTAAAAGAATCAAAACCGGGAAAACTTGAACAAAATCATTATCAAGGTCCGTTTGACATAATAAAAATAAATGCAAATAACAATATTACTATAAACTACAACGGAAAAGCAAAAATAGTTCATTCGAACAAATTAAGTCTTGTAAAATAATAAAAATAATAACATAACTTTCTGTTATAGGACATGATGGAGTTACTAAAAATTTTTTTTATATATAATTTACTACAACCAAACCAAGCAATAATTGGATTCGATTGCGGTTCTACTGACCCAACAGTAACAACGTACTCTCTCGTAGACAACGGAGACTGTAATTTTCACGAGGAAGATTTAGTAATAACAAATACGACCATACAATTACTACAATTAGCGGAATTCAAAACAAATCACGTAATGCAATGCAAAATAGAAATAAGACGAACAATATATCACTGCGGAATGTTCAGCCACTTAGGTCCAGTTGAAAACGGCCTACAAGAATATTTATACGACATTAGTGCTGAACAATGTAAATTTCTACACAATACAGGAATATTTAAATATGACAACTTTCACACAATAGCAAATATTAAAATAAACGAAACCAAAACAGTAGGAATAGACCTCGCAGGAAAAATCGAAGGGAAATCTTATTCGGGAGGCACCTACGCGGATGATTATGGAAGTTGGGATAATGTTCTTGTTCAAGGACTCATAAAAATTACACTTACGGAAGAATACGCAAAGGTAAATTTAAATAATAATAAATTGCATTTAAATTCAGGAACGACATGCAAATTCTCAGACGAGCATTGCATAGACATTCAAGCCGGTTACACATTTTGGTCGCATTTTCCAAACGAAAACTGTTTTGATAACAAATATGATGTTCTATTTAAGGGCACCGTAACAAAAACATTATCACCAAACCAGGAAATAATGTATACAATAAATACTTACGATATATCTTTTTCTTTAAATGCTGTAGAAAGTATTAAGTTTTGCGACAGAATTATAACTAAAACGGAACACCCTAAATTATTTATTTACGAAAAAACCAACGTAAATGTACTATTCGATAACGATGTGAGTCACCAGCGAGATTTAATCAACATAGATATTTTTGCGTATACAAATGCGAAATTTGTTCATGTAGAAAAACATTTTCGGGCGCAATTTAAAAGCTTATATTTAAACATTTTAACAAAAATATGTGAATTAGAAAGAAAAGAAATTCTAAATTCCTTATCCTTAGCCTCCCATTCCCCAGATGAATTTGCATACAATGTAATGCAAAAACCAGGATACCTCGCACGACTCGCAGGGGAAGCAATACATGTAATAAAATGCACCCCTATCAACGTAAAAATCAAGCATACAAAAGAATGTTACGAAGAGCTTCCTGTTACAGCTAGAAATACTACTTGGTTTCTTACACCAAAAACTCATATTTTAATAAGAACAGGAACTCAAATCGACTGTGATACAATAATTCCACCGTACTACAAAATAGATAATAACTGGATAAGTCTAACACCCACACCTAGAAAGGTTGAAAAAAACATAACCACCTTTAAACCAAAAATAATCAAAAATTGGACCCCAGAAAAATTAACCTCACTAGCAACTAGTGGGATATATACACAACAAGACTTGGAACATTTCCAGGAAAGACTACTTTACCCGATGGAAAAAAAATCTATAATAAACACAATAACAAAGTTTACACGAAGCGAAAATTCTGCAAAAGATGACATCATGAGTAATCTTCTCACAGAAAGAACATTAACTAACATTGCTGAAAATACTTGGAAAAAACTACTAGAGAAATACAAAGAATATGGAACATATAGTTCCGGAATTATAATGACTCTAATCCTACTACAGTTAATAAAAATGTTAGTAGATACAGTAATACGAGGTTACACATTACAAAAACTATATGGATGTTCCAAACACCTTTTTGGGGCAATGTTTACCTCCATAACGCATCTACTAGTAGTTTTGAACAAACTTAATGAAACAAGAGAAAAAAATAAAAGCAACGGCGAGTTAGAAGAAATAATAGTCAGCAAACCGGCAATCTCTAGGCCAATCCAAAAAAAAATCAGTACTAAAAAACACGAGGAATTCGAATTACAAGAATTAAAAATACAAAGACCATTTAATCTGAGACCCCTACCACCCCTTCCTAAATCACTCCCTAACTCAACGAACGATATCCAACCAACACCCATACAAAAATCTGAAGTAAAAATCTTTTCATTCTAATTCACAATAAATTACTTTAGTTAAAAGTAACGCCCGAAGTTAAAGAAATGTCCGAAAATGTTAAATAAAAATTGAATAAAATAATAAATAATTGTAAGCAGGGAGGGAAGTGAATGATCACTCCAATCATTCCCTATATATTTCTCATCGTTTATTAAAAAAAAAAAAAAAAAAAAAAAAAAAAAAAAAAAAAAAAAAGCTTAATTAATGAATGACTATTGTATGTCAATACAGCAAATAAAAAAAAAATTATTACATATTACCGATAACGAAATAATTAAATTATCGAAATCTATATATATATATATATATAGGAATTCTTTGAAATTTGAACGTTAGAAAAATAAATAAACAAATAATTACAATTATAATATTTAATTCAAATTTTGGAATATAAGGATAAAGTCGACTGGGAAGGGTCGTAAAATAAAAGAAAAAATTGTACAAACAGGCGTTATTTATTTATAGGAATATTTATAAGTATATTATATACATAACATATTTTAACATTATTTAATATTATAACAATAATGACTATAATTATACCATAAAATTAAAATTGAGATCGGAAAATAACATCTGTACCAACACAAAAGGTAATTCCGTAACTAGTTTGCACTAAGGAGAGCCGATCCGACCAATCCACGAATCCTTCCACTAAATAAAATAATCTCGACAAACCGAAGAAATCTTCTTCATCTGAATCAACTACCATGATGGCCGAAATACTCTTCTTTGAAAGGCAATAAGTATGAGGAACCCTTTTCAGAGATGGAAAGCGTCGATAAGTAGGAGACGGTCCCAACACCACGAGGTCATCCTCCTGTCCAAATAACGATGCCAACTTGTAAACATCATAATCCGATCCGGAATAAAACCCTTCAAGGAAATTCCAACAGGATTGACGAGCATACCACCTGTCGAAACGACGTCCAGCCCACTGTCGCACCTGAAACACATTTTAATAGTATGAATAAAAAGATAAATTAAAAGAATCAAAATTTTCATAATAATTAAAATTTATTACCGAATGGAATTCTGAGACTCGCGGACGCTGAAGGGTGATATCTACACCGATTCCAAGATAAAAGAAATCGTTCCTCAACCGTCTCTTGCCAGCACCAGCCCTGGCATAGATAATTTGATGTAACTAATAACAAAAAAAAAATTTTGGTTAATTATGCCGATTTTAAATTACATTTAATTAATATAATTATACCAATAGTCAATTATATTAATTTTAGATTTTAAAAGTATCTATATTGATTTTTTTTTTTGGTAAAAATGTTACTTACGCTCAATACTGTTGCCATTGTTGCTTTCCAGACCGTAAACTGAATATCAAAGTGCCTGCGCACCAGAGATTATATACACAAATTTTGCCTACATAGCGTAGTAAGCAAAATTTCACATTTCACCATTCAAGAAATAGGTAATTAACCTTAAGAAAATTGCGTCAATACAGCAATTTATGTCAACATAACAGATTGTTAAAATTTTTATAAAGAAAATTCACTGATATTTTATTCATTTCTTAATCATTTACCCTTCACGAAGTTCGATATTAAGGGGAAGGATTTATTTCGTCCTATCACACATGATTAGATTTATTCTTTTACCCAAAATTGACATCAGTGACTTTTCTAACGACACAATGTACACGTGAATTATAATTACCATTACTATTATTATTATTATTATAACTCGTATTATTATATTCTATCATTTACTTATCAATAAATTTTTGTAACGGGAAATCTCGGATGCAAAATACATTTGTTGAATCTCTATGACATTCAACAGTCTAAGGGGGGAGGTGTTACGTCCGTGACGTATCCCTAAATTACATTTAATATTCATATTCTCATCAGTAATTTCCTGATCCACAAAATTATGTGATTGCAAATTTATTGACACCCACGTATCAACTAGCATAGAGAAAAAAATTTTCAACACAAGGAAATTGTAAACATTCTTGTACGAAATGAACCAGAATTTTAAACGAACCATATTGAAATTATTTAAAAATTTCTCAAAACATTTCATGAAAGACGTTGTTGTATTTATAGTTAACTTTCCATCTTATATTTCGACAACTATGCACTTTTAACTGTACGGCCTCGCGACACTCCAAGTCAATGAACTCTTCAAAATACAAATACAGCAATTTTTATGTACCAGCAAGAATAATATGCGCTAAATACAACTGTCAATTTAAACAATGCGCACCAAAGTAATTAACAATTTAGAAAACTTAAACTTGATAACCATGAATGTAAAATAACCAATGGTCATGATTTTGTAAATCAAAGTATTAATTGTTTAAACCATAATTTATGAGAAATTCATGTCGATCCAAGACTGACGAGTATTACTATTATTATTATTATAATTATTATTACTAATATTACTATCACTATTATAAATCGTATTATTATGTTTATCATTAAATCAAATTCTGTAACAGAAAATCTCTGATACATTTGTTGAATCTCTACGACATTCAACAGTCTAAGGGGGGAGGTGTTACGTCCGGAGACGTATTCTCATTTTAAAGAAAAAGCATAATTAGTATCAGATATTTCCTGACACATAAAAGCGGGAATGCAATTTTTTACAAACACAGTATTTTGCTCATGCGGCGCCGTGACGTAGTAGGTCATCACACTTGCGAAAAACAACGTACGATATTCTCTTTAAGGTCAGCATTTCTCAATGCCACCGCCGAATCGTATACGACTGACGAAGTTTACATTGCAAAATAAGATGATCTCGATTTACTGTCACCGGGCTCATCTTTAACCTAATTATTCTGTATTATAAAAGAAGTGATGTGTGTCACGCGAATCAGTCACAGCGTACAAGAAACCTGGCGAACTCCGTGTACCTCTACGACATCGAGAAGTTGAAACCGTAAGCCTTACACATCTAGTAAGCAGATTTTATAAGTTATTGAAATTGTAATCGTAAGCCTTACTCGTCTAGTAAGCAGATCGTATAAGTTATTTATAGTAAATTTATAAAAGCAAGCGTTAGAAAAAAGAATTGTAATTGAAATTACAACACATCGATCTACCAGAAGCCAGCAGATTGTATTGGTAATAAATTATTGTATTTTATATAATAAACCTATATAAAACCAATTACTACTTATTTCCACTTATTTCCGGACTTAACACCTTTATATAATTCTCAAATTCATAGTATTCAGTAGAGAAGTAGGTTTATAGGTTAGTAGAAGAAATTTAGGTATTCCCGATTTACTTATTTTGCCATCCATTTATATATAGATTCTCAAAATTCAAAGTGTTTAATAGGGGATTAGGCCTTTCTGTAATAATTTTTTTTTTAATAATTTATAATTAAATCTAATTACAGCGTAAATTAAAATTTATTACAGGATCGGATACCTCTACAAAAGAAACGCGCCTATCAATCTACCTCATGGGTGGTGTGGAAAAGATAGAAAACAATATTAAAATGTTAGCACTTTTGAAAATTATATATAGATATATAAGAATAAGAAATAAAGTTTAGTAATAAGTTTCTTTAAAATAATATACAGTAACATTTTACTTTTCACTAATGCGACTTCTCAAATAAAATAATTTTTATTTTTTTATAATATAACTTTTTTAATAATCAGTGTTTAATTGGGGATTATGACTTTTGAAGATAAGATATAGATATATAAAAATAAGAAATTAGGTTTAGTGATAAGTTTCTTTAAAATTCTATAAAGTAAAAGTGGGGGGGTTGGCGCGCGAAGCGCGCAGGGGGGCGAAGCCCCCTTAGTATATATATATATATATATATATATATATATATATATATATATATATATATATATATATATATATATATATATATATATATATATATATATATATATATATAAATATATGAAACGCTAGTTATGCAGACACTTTCCGAAATTTAAATAGACTTATGCAGACAGAGACCGACTTATGCAGACGTCAGCATAAGTAGAGGGATTATTTCTTTAGTCACGCTAGACTTGTGCAGACACTTGTATAAACGGTACTACACTTATGCAGACAGGTCACGTGGTCTTATACATTGGTGTCAGCATAAGTCGATGTTCATATGATTATATATATATATATATATATATATATATATATATATATATATATATATATATATATATATTTATCTGCAACGGTTCGTTCCGGGACGTTTACACTGTACATCGCTGTTATTTCCGGGACGCGCTGTTTTTTCCGGGACGTCCCGGAAAATCTGTGTCTGCAACTGTTATTTCCGGGACGTGGTATTAGTCCCACACCCCAGGGATATTATTTCTTTAGTCACGCGCTTATATAGGGAACTCTGAAGAGATAAACTATAGGACCCTGTAGATTACCAGAAATAACGTTTATAGGTCTTTATATATATATTTACATATATATATATATACATGTGTGTTTGTGTGTTGTATGTGTATCAAATAACGTTCAAAAATCCACTTGCTTTTATGTAAAAAAAATAGTTTTAATCTGGTCTGATGAGAAACTATATATATGAATACTAACACGCGCACACACACACACACACACGCGCGCGCGCGCACACGCACACATGCACGCACGCACGCACACACACACACACACACACACACACACATATATATATATATACGCAAAAGTCTGCTAAAAAAATTTTTTCCTCCTTAACCATCTAAATCCCTTCGTAATAACCCCATAAGTGTTCCTGATTTTTTTCAGATTTTTTTCACCTCTGCTTTTTGAGTGACAGAGGGTCAAACTTACTGATTTTAGCATTTTTTGCATTTTATGCCTATTTTCAATCATTTGTCGCTCCTCAGGGATGCATTTTTCATATCGGCACAATATATACTTTTCTTTAGGAAATTTTCTGAATTTTTCAAAAAACATACCCTCAAGTTCATGCAGATTAGTTTTATATGGTTTATCTGCAATTTAAACATTAATATGAGGAAATAAAATTGTTCGATCATTCGCATCAACATAAAAAAATTCATAGAGCTTGGTTAAGAGAGTAAAAAATGTCCTGTACCCACCCCAGAATATCAATCGGCCTGGATTTTTATTTAAAAATTAAAATAAATGTCAATTTATGCTAAAATTGATGAAAATGCCTATTTAACACCTGTTGTTCGAATACTTATCATTGGATCACCAATAACAATTCAAATCACATGGCTTTTTGTAGTAAAAAAAGGTTCTGTATTTTTCTTAAAATGACCACTAAACTGTACATCTCCCACTAAAAAACATATGCGGTAGCTGAGAGATTTATTACTAACATGTAAAAGATTTACTACGATGCCCTTCAGCTGTATTGTTGTTATTTAATTTAATTACTATTCTTTTTCTACTTTAATAACACTATCTCTGTCGTTTACATTATTATTTTATAACTCAAAATATTCATAAATATATTTGATATGACCTATAACAATAAATAGCATTGTCAATAGATTTAATTTAGACACAAATTCTTAATTTTTCTTTAAATATTGGACAACGAATAGCTTCATTGAATTGCAAGTTATTGTTTATTTTTTATTTCTTGTAGTATAAAATTTTACTTGAATATATTTGAAAATTTTCAAAAGAAAATAATAGTTCTATTAGATTATACTTGATCCATATTCGTAGCTTAAGGATGTACTGGCTATAAGGTCCCTGTCAAAAGTTAGTGAATTCGATAAACTGCAATAATTAATTGTATGCGATAATTAACCAAATTTCTTGTGGGTAATTTAGGAATATAATACGAATATAATAAGCTTCGAAAATTGAAAATCAAAAATTGACAAAGTTCTGCTATTTTTGATAGTTAGAAAAATCGAGTCATTAAGTAAATTTTTAATACTGAAAACGACAAAATCCCAAACTTTTAATTTTGATTCGATTTTTAATTTCTAAAGCTTATAATATTCCTATCGTGATTTTTAATCGATCGTGAGCATGAAAAATCGACTATTTATCCTACATAATTTGTTATTGCAGTTTATTTCTCGTACAATCCCTGCCAAAAGTTAAGTGACTAATATTAAAATAACAATAACAAATTATGTAGCATAAATAGTCAGTTTTTAATGCTCGCTATCGATTACAAATCACGATAGAAATATTATAAGCTTTAGAAATTAAAAATCGAATCAAAATTATAAGTTTGGCACTTTGTCGTTTTCAGTATTAAAAATTCACTTAATGACTCGATTTTTGTAATTATAAAAAATTGCAGAACTTTGTCAATTTTTATTCGATTTTCAATTTTCAAAGCCTATTATATTCGTATTATACTCCTGAATCACCCACAAGAATTGAAATTTGGTCAATTATTGCATACAATTAATTATTGCAGTTTATCGAATTCACAAACATTTGGCAGGGACCTTATAGCCAGTACATCCTTAATATACCATTCCGAAGTGAGAAAATAATTATTTAATTTAGTAAAGTGATTAATACTGCTAAGAATACTGCTATTGAACATGTGCTGATCCTTCAGATTTTCTAAATAGAACATAAGGCATTTTCATCAATTCTTATTCGATAGAATCACTGCACCGTAATTTTTACAAAGCTTTAAAAATAATTCTCTCCAGAAATATTACAGCACCTGAAATAATAAAATGCTAAAATCAGCAAATTTGACCCTCAGGTACTCAAAAACCAGAAGTGGAAAAAATCTGAAAAACTTCAGGAGCACTCATGAGGTTATTACGAAGCGATTCAGATGATTGAGGAGGAAAAATTTTTTATAGCAGATCTGGCATATATATATATATATATATATATATATGAGTGTGTGTGTTTATATGTGTGTGTGTGTGTGTGTTTGTATGTTCGTGCGTGCGTGCGCGTGCGTGTGCGTGTACGTATGAGTGTGTGTGTGTGTGTGTGTGTGTGTGTGTGTGTGTGTGTGTGTGTGTGTGTGTGTGTGTGTGTGTGTGTGTGTGTGTGTGTGTGTGTGTGTGTGTGTGTGTGTGTGTGTGTGTGTGTGTGTGTGTGTGTGTGTGTGTGTGTGTGTGTGTGTGTGTGTGTGTGTGTGTGTGTGTGTTGGTATGCGAATATATAGTTTCTCATAAGACCAGATTAAAACTATTTTTTTTACATAAAAGCAAATGGATTTTTGAACATTATTTGATACACATACAACACACACACACATATATATATATATATATATATATATATATATTTATTTAGCATACTAGACCAATATAAAACTATTTTTCAGACTTTTTCTATGAGAAGAAATGGTTTCTCAAATGCTGTAAAAAAAATAATATATTAATTGTTTTTTCAATAATTTGGAAGCTTGGGATGATCGCTAGGAACTTTAATCGAGGTAAAGTGCAGCGGTTTTGGTTGGCGGCGAAAGATGCGAACATGCGCTTGTACCAGGCGTCTGTGGTCTTCTCGGTGACCTCTATCGATGCTAGCTCGACGTCTGTCTCCTCTTCGTACATGCGAGACTGCGCGTCTGGTGCATAATTGAGAGAACCTTTGCGGTGGACGATCTTGAAGTCATATGCTTGTAATTCAAGCGCCCACCGCGCTAGTCGCCCTGTCGGGTTGCATAGCCATTTCAGACTGCTGTGGTCTGTTATAACTATAAAATGGCAACCTTCCACGTATGGTCGGAACTGAGGAATAGCCCATAATACCGTGAGGCATTCAGGTTCGATAACGGAATAATTCCGTTCGGCCGGCGTCATCGTGGGGCTTGCAAAACACAAAACCCCTTCGACGCCATCGAAGGTTTGTGTTACAACCGCGCCTAGACCAGAATCGCTCGCATCTGTTTGGATAACAAATGGATGATCGAAAGACGGTCTATGTAAGATAGGCGCTGACGCTATAAGAGTTTTAATTTGCTCGAACGCTAATTGCGCTTCCTCGCTTCAGAAAAAGCGACACCGCGTTTTGTTAAATGAGTGAGAGGATGCGCGATTGTAGCAAAATCAGGTAAAAATTTGAGATATCACTACGCTATGCCTTGGAATCTCCTCAATTGTTTGAGATTCTTCGGCGCCGGGTATTCCAAGATGGGTGCGATCTTATCCGGATCCAGTTTGAAGCCATCTCGATTAACGAGCACGCCGAGAAACTTAACATCGCTGCGGCAAAATTCGCTTTTCTCACGATTAGTTGTGAGGTAAGCGTCTTTAATGCGCGTCAAGCCACAGCCACGTCATATGCTCTTCGAATGTATCTGAGACGATGATAATATCGTCGAGGTACGAGAAGGCGTGTGGCTCCACTTCAGGTACAATTATCTTATCCGACAATTACTGAAAGTAGCTGAGCCCCCTACCATGCCATATGGCATTCGAGTAAACACGAAGAGGCCCATGCCAGGCACCGTAAAAGCGGTGAATTGTTGCGATTCCTTTCGCATAGGAATTTTATGGTAAGAGCTACTCAAGTCGAGAGTCAAGGTGTAGCTCGCATTTTGCAAGTTGCGCAGTATCACATCCATCTGAGGTAGCAGATACGTACACGCTTTCGTTATAGCGGTTTAACTTCCGGCAGTCGATATAGAAGCGATATTTCCCATGCGACTTTCGGTGCATCACGACTGGGCTCGACCACTTGCTGTTGGATTTTACTACAATCCCAGCTTCGAGTATTTGGCGTACGTGCTCATGCATTTGCTCCTACAGTTTTTTGGGCACAGGGTAATATTTTTGTTTAATTGGCCGAGAGCTGATAATCTCGATATTATGCACGGCCCATTCAATGCATCCTAGAGGCGCATCGCCCGTGGGAAGCAGTCGCTCCAGTAGAGTTTGAAGTAGCTCTCTCTGGGCTTTATCCACGTCAGCGAGACCGACGGAATCGAGCTGGATCGCCTCCGCTCCCTCCTCATCCAACGAGGATAATTGTAGCGGTACTCGCTCCTTCCCGCCCTCTATACTGAGGGTCGCCTCTCGGGGCCACAGAACAGCGTTAAATTTTCGCATGAAGTCTGTGCCAAGGAGACAATCCGCATCAAGCTCGTCTACAATGATTGCATTGATGTAGCGACGAACGCCGGAGATGCACAGTGGGGAATTTTGCATTTTTTTTTTCAATATCAAATATTTTTGCAACCAAAAGGGCTAGAGGGACGTTCAAGGTCACATTTGAAAGCTAAGGTAATGAAGATTACAGGAAAATTATTGAGAAACCCCGACCATCACCTTTTGATGTTAAAAAAGTGGCCCAAATAACGAAAAATTTGAAAAAATCTAATTTACGTGGTTTCACCTAAAAAAACCGCTGGCAATTCATTGGCACGCAGCTTCCTCGAACAGAATTTATTGATTCCTTTTATCAACTAACTATACTAACAATTATGATTATTTTTCTCTTTTTCGTTTTTGTAGTTCTATATTTCTATAAATATTATTTATAAATTCCTTAATAAATATTTACGTGTTATAATTGAGATCACTACTTAATTATTTATCCTCAAACCAAGTTAATTTTTATAGGTTAAGAGGGTTTGAAAGTTGATCAAAACTTTAAATTTCGCGTCACAATATATCAGCAGATAAAAAACAACCCTTTGGCTTATAAAAAATAATACTATAAAAATACGTATATTAAACTATGAACTATGTGTATGCTATAAACATATGTATATTTGATAATAAACTAAATTATATTTAGTAATAATTTGTTATATTTATAATAAACAAAAAAATAAATAAATAAAAAAGAGTACAAAAAATCGCGAGGTACTTTTGTACAAAAAGAGGGTAAAAAATGAAAAAAAAATCCTTATTTCGTTCATTTTGTTTTTAAATGACTTTTTTATGGAAAAACACCTTTTAGAATTTTTAGAGGTCATTTTTTTATATTATAAGCGCCTTTATGTTCCCGCAAATTTTAAATGTCCATGCATCCCTTTTTTTTAAAGATAAACCAGGTAAATTCCATTTTTCAAATTTTTCGTTTTTTGGGCCACTTTTTCAAGATCAAAAGGTCATGGTCGGGGTTTCTGGATAATTTTCCTGTAATCTACATTGCCTTAGCTTTCAAATACGACCTTGAACGCCCCTGTAGCCCTTTTGATTGCAAAGATATTTAATATTGAAAAAAAATGCAAAATTCCCCACGGTGCGACGTCGAAGGGTAACTCGACGTGGCCGAGAATAGGGATATTTTTGCCATCAGAAAGTCGTGCCCCTCGCCCTTTGTGAGGCGTAATAGTTTTGCCACACTCAGAAGCGAATTGGAGGTCGGCACGGCCAAGGGCTGTGCGCGAAGCGCCTGAGTCGCACAGAGCGCGCACGCGAGATCTATCTATTCCAACAGGAAGGTACCACCGGGTATATTCCTCCAAAGGAGGAGAGTTTGTGCTTCCCTCCTGCTTTTCCGGGGTCGACTCAGTCGACGCTAGCGGGGCGTCGCTGTTCGCGGCGGCCGCTCGATCGGGTCAGGGAACGACAGGGACCGTGTCTAGTCGTTCCGCTTGTTGTTTCTCGAACACTCGGGGTAGCCTGGCCTTTGGTATAGCCTGGCCAGCTACACCCCCAATAGCGCACATACATTTTGGAGCATGGCACTGGTCAGCCTAGGTGACGGTGTGGCTCCGTCGCTCTTCCTGGGAGGGGAGCGTTTCCGCTCTAGGCGGGTTGTTTCGGACACTTTTGTGGTAAGCGCCCTTGCGTTCCGAGGCTCCGCTGGGTTTGGACGAAGCCGATTGTTGGTTCCTATTTATGCTCGTGACTTGTCTGACTTTGAACTGTAGCCGTGCGAGCATGCTGTCGTAGAGGAGCTCTAGCTGCCTCTCCTCGGTCCATGGCCTGTCAAATTTGCTTAAAATAGCACTCAGGCAAACGATATAATCACGCACTGGCTCTTTTCGGTCTTGCGTGCGCGATTCCGCTTCTTTGCGTAGTCGTCGCATCTTTTATCGACTCCGTAGCAGCGATGTGCGTCTTCGCAGAAATCCTACCACGATTGCTATTTCTAGCGCTCTTGACGGCACCAATGCCGCGCTACCCCCGACGTGAGCTCTGTCGTGGCGTTTAACAAGTCCTCATCGGTGATATACGGTGCTAGCGCTCTGCACTCGCTGACGCGTTCGATACATTCTTCGATGTTGCTGCCCTTTGCATCTGAAAATTGCAGCTTCCACTGCCTCACCGTTCGTCCAATATCTACGGTCGAAGGCTGTTGGAGCGTGTTGGTTCCAGCCGAGTATCTGCTTTGCGCTAGAGTCGGTTGGTTTCCCCTTCCCCCAGGTTCTTGCCATCCGGGAAGATTGGCTTGAGATTGCCAGGGAGTATGCGTCTGTGCGGGTATGCGCTGAGGCCAGTAAGGTGTCGCCCCAGCAGTTAGTACAGCTTCGCGCTACCTATTTGCGTTTAGCACTGCGTTTCGCTCGTTAACTTCCGAGCTTGCCTCATACGGGTATTGCATTGAGAACGTGTCTCTGAAGTTCACCGTTTTCTGTCTATGGGGAGCTGCGCTATTTTGCATATTTAAATGCGTTCGCGTGCTCGATATGAGTTGGCTCATCTGAATTTGTAACTCCGACATTTATTTGCGATACTCCTGCGTTAAGACTTGCATTTGCACCATCTGCATGGCCGCTACTCTCGGTACTTCGTAGATGTAATCATCGGTGAAGGTGCACTTCCCGAGGTCATCGGGGCGGTGGTTTACTCCTGTTGTAAATACTAATTGAGGGGCGCTATGCACTGTATTGGTGTTTTGCGTATTCGCTATGGTGGTTGTTGACGTTACTGTCATCGTCATCCCATACCAATCGCCTGATATTGTCGTTACTGGTAATGGAAACTCACCGTTTGCGATGGCCTCGCCTAGTCTTATAGCCTCTCTTATTTCTTCATTTGGCGCGAATGCTGATGCGCCTTCTGCTCGCCATTGTTCGGCGTTTTGCGTTTGTTCGCTTGATACTGGCAAATCGATTGCATTCGCCGCGTTGGTCAGAGACATTTCCTGATTTTGAAGGTTTGGCTCTGTTATAGAGTTTGGCGTTGACGAATAGAGCGCTTGTGCGCTAAGTAAGCACCTTGTCGCATTTTTCCTTGCGATCGGTTCGTTCATTGTACGTTCGCTGAACGTTCCTCTATTGATGAATTCGCTCAGTTTTCCGTCGCGCCTCACGATTACATCTGTCTCATCTTCTTGATCCGATGTGCTCACAAAATCGGCCTGAGTGTAGTCTGATATCGCAAAAGGCGTTCCGCTCGCGATCAGCTCTAGTTCGCTTAGAGCTACGTCCATTTGTGTGCCTTCTAAATTTACAATCCATCCTTGGATCTCCAGGCCTATGGTTTCGTCGAAGATAACTTCGTCTAACACAGACATCTTTTGTTTTATAATTTACGGTCGTACTGTGCAAAACATAGAGTAATAAAACACAAAGAAATAAATATCTCTGTTAGTTGGTTCCTGAACTGTGTAATTATTTACAAATTAAATAGCGTTACGCGGAGGAATTCGAACGTTTAAAAAAAATGCAAAGAAAATTACTTTTCTTATTTTCAGCGTTTGTCTCGCTAAATAATTAGTCTTTCAATTATTTACTTCAATTTGCACTCTAAATCATGAAACACCCTCAATTATTGCAAAATTGTGCCTCTTCCAGTTATCCGTTGATAATTGTTTACGCATATTTATTTAATATTATTTTGTATTATTAGATTGATTCAATAAACAAATAAGTATATATTTAACTATTCTAAGTAATTAGTAGTAATACTGAGGAAAAAATATGTTGCGAAAGCGCTTCACTGAAAGAGTATTGCATTTACTCGCTGAAAATTCTAAGGTACTTCTCTAAAATTTCTATCGAAGACTTAATACTACAACAAAAAAAAATTTTATTGATTTGTTACTCTAATAAATACCGTTTGAATTCCTCATCCAATCACTATAATTGAAAATCGAAGAGGAAAACTGAATTCTGAATGAAGTGCGAAAATTAAAAAAATCTTCCTCAGAAATTGCGAATTTCGCTGAATTTTCGCAATCAGTGATAATGCGCTCAAACTCGCTTATGTAATTTTAGTAAAGGGTGAATTAACCTTTAATCGCGCTAAATCACAGTTTAAGCTATTTACTGCGGTGATTGAATTGTTAATTTGACTAAATCTCTACAAAAGTTAGTTTTCTGTTGAGTCAAAATTTAATTCGAATATTATTTATTCGTTCTACATATATATTTGTGTTTACTAAATTAGTTCTTTTCTAAAATAATTATTAATTATATAAATTGTTTAGCAATTCAATCATTCAGTCATTACCATCAGTGCGCATAAGTTGCTATCCTTGCTAACTAATAGATGACTAAACTACGCACTATATGTGGGAGCGTCCTGCAGAAACGGGCCACCGAGCGCGCGCGGTGCCTTTTTTCGCGTAAAAGGCGCTCTGTTTAACTCGCTCATAATCGTATGCTGCGTTTTTGAAAAAAAAACCAAGGACCTATATCGATAGATTTTTTTCTGCTCTTGCCAATTGCGCCATTGTTTTTATTGCAAAACGCGTTCTTCCGGATGAAAACTCGAGTTGAATATTGATAGCCATTTTTCTCAAAGTATATCATGTTTTTTTTCAAAATAAACTACACCATTGGAAAGTACAACTCTTAAGCTTCAAAACCATATCTTGGAGAAGTTGGAGAAATAAAGGGTTTAAAAGTAACAACATGAAAAAGACAGCGCCGAGGGTCCGCGCGAGCCCCTCGCGCCCGTGCGTACGGCACGTTTAACTGCACGCTCTATTCAATTCGCTAATAATCGTGTACCAAGTCTCTGAAAAAAGAACTAAGGACATATATCGATAGATTTTTTCCTGCTCTTTCCAATCGTGCTATTATTTTTATTCCGAAATGCTTCCTTCTAGTTGAAAATTCCATTTGAATGTTTAAACTCTATTTTTTCAATAAAATATCAGTCTTTTCTTCAAAATGAATTATATTCTTCAAAAGTACAAGTCTTAAACTATAAAATATTATATTTTTAAGTTGAAACATGAAAAGTTCAAAAATAGTAAGATCAAAAAGACAGTGGCTGCCCGAACTTTTTACGCTATGCTCAAGGGCGGATTAATACACGCGATGTGCTATTTCGCCCTTTCTTTTTTGTAAATATAAAATGTTTTGTAACTTACAATGCCAATGCGTGGACATAATTTTGTGGATCTAGTTGTAACAGTTAATAATATTTTATAGTTTAAGACTTGTACTTTTGAAGAATATAATTCATTTTGAAGAAAAAACTGATATTTTATTGAAAAAATAGAGTTTAAACATTCAAATGGAATTCTCAACTAGAAGGAAGCATTTCGGAATAAAAATAATAGCGCCATTGGAAAGAGCAGGAAAAAATCTATCGATATATGTCCTTAGTTCTTTTTTCAGAGACTTGATACACGATTATTAGCGAATTGAATAGAGCGTGCACTTAAACGTGCCGTACGCACGGGCGCGAGGGGCTCGCGCGGACCCTCGGCGCTGTCTTCTTCATGTTGTTACTTTTAAACCCTTTATTTCTCCAACTTCTCCAAGATAGGGTTTTGAAGCTTAAGAGTTGTACTTTCCAATGGTGTAGTTTATTTTGAAAAAAAAACATGATATACTTGGATAAAAATGGCTTTCAATATTCAACTCGAGTTTTCGTCCGGAAGAACGCGTTTTGCAATAAAAACAATGGCGCAGTTGGCAAGAGCAGAAAAAAATCTATCGATATAGGTCCTTAGTTTTTTTTTCAAAGACGCAGCATACGATTATGAGCGAGTTAAACAGAGCGCCTTTTACGCGAAAAAAGGTACCGCGCGCGCTCGGTGGCCCGTTTCTGCTGGACGCTCCCATGTATCTGTGCGAGATGTACGCGCGAAGTCTTTGGACGCTATTCTATGATACTATATTTTGGAGTTAAAATGAAATTCGTTTACTAGCGAATACGCACTATTTGGGTTAACTTAAATTTTTTAAAATTGAATTTAAAATAAAAATAAAGTTTCCGAATATTGAAATGAATTATTTTGCTAATTGGTGGAAAAAGGAAGTGTATGTATGATTCTTTTTTTTCTGCATACAGAACTTAATTGAATAAAATTTTCAGAAAATACTTTGAGAGAAAAAGTTTTTAATCATTTAAATAATTACATTGTTGCTAAATAATGTTAAACTTATATGATTTATTATTTAATTACGTTGTTATTAATTAACAATACTGAATTGTCTAGCGAAATTCGCGTAAACAATTTTCCAAATAATGTGCGATCCTCGCTAGGAGTGTTGTCTGCCTCAACAATGTGTGTCTGTATACGCTTGACTATGTATCTCTATATGCACGTATAAGTACGTGAGTAGATATACAGGTTGTTAAAAAACAACCGCATTTGGTATATATCACGTGAAAGAGCGGAAAATTCTAAGATAAAAAGTTCAATGAACCAGCGCGATCGGATCGATAGATTTTCATTAATCGATTACCTAAAATCTATCGACCCGATCGCGTTGGTACATTGGACTTTTTATCTCAGAATTTTCCGCTCTTTCACGTGATACATACCCAATGCGGTTGTTTTTAAACAACCTGTATATTATAACGGTGTAATTACGATTTATCCATGGTATAGCGTCATGAAGAATTCACGCCAATAATGATGAATATCAATATTTAATTAACCATGCAAATATATGAGTTTGTATTTTCAGTGAATAAGAAACGCAAGGAGATGGACAAGTAAGTCTTTACATCATCAATCGCTGCAAGTAACAGTAAAACTTGAACATTTATTGACTTGAAAATAAAAAGAGAATATCAAAATTCGCCAGGTATAATTAAGAGTAATGTTGAGTGCCAGCTGGGTCGTTCCCAACGATCTAACTAGTCCTACGTTACGACAAATACGCAACGCGATGCGATGACTAATCGGTTTCGGTAGGGCGGGGCGCAAATTCAAGCGCGAGCTCGCGGGAGCTTATATAAAGTTTCGGTACGTTTCGGGACAAAACTGCGGTACGCCGCCTACGCTAGGAGGCTACAATTCTACCCGGCTCTAGGTGACGACTAGATTCGGTGCGCGCGACGCGAGAGAGACTCCGATATCAGGTGGTCGTGGCCTACGGCTCTTACCAGCTCGAAGCTGGGGCTACGGCGTTCGTCGGTTGCGTCTCGTCGCTGAGCGGCGGCTACGGCTGAGGTGCTGTGCGTCTCCCTGCTGATTGTGGCGGCTGGCCTCAGGTGACCGCGTGGCCTGAAGAGGCTGCATGGCCTTGCAACGGCGATGAGATGCTCGGACGCACGCAGGTCCGACGCAGGCGGCACGACGTCGGAAAGCGGCTGCTGGACCACAATGACTCGTGGATGGCTGGGATGGCGGCAAAAAGCACTGAGCGAAGCGGCGGGGCTTGCTGTCCAGACGCCTGGACGACCGAACAAACTTCACGTCTACTTAGATTTTCGACACACGAGGCTGGCGTAAGGCACTATAGCGCGTGCTGCGGTCCACAATGGAGTGCCCGAGCGTCGCACATTGGCAAAGGAACGAGCCAGCAGATCCCCGCGCGCCAGCGCCACCACTCGTTCGTTTTCGGGTACTAGACTCTCTCTCTCTCTCTCTCGCTCGCTCTCCCATGCTGTAAGTGACGGCCACGCGCAGCCTGTGTTTACGTGCGCGCATGCCCCCGGTGTTCTGCACCACGACGCCGACTACATGATGTTTCGACAGCGACGGTACATCATGGACAAAGAGACAGGTGAAGCCCTCACAAGGTGTGCGGGGCCTCCAGCAGATATGCTCTTCACCTCGACAAACACTTGGTCCATCCCTGGAGTAGGTTAGGTTCTTCTACTTCTTCTGCTCAAGAGTGTCAGTGGATCTAGGTAGGATCAGTAGTTTTCTCTTCTAGCTTATTGTTCTTCTACTTATTCTTCCTCTTGTCTTGTTGCAGGCCACAAGTAGACGGACAGCGGAGACTGACATGCAGCAGCAGCCTCCACAGGCGCAGCTGTTCACCCATGGGTCTGTTTCTGCAGTGCAGCACCGCCTTTTTCCTGTGTATCAGCATCTATCCACCTGTTCCCCGGATATGCAAGGTAAATTATGTTCCTCCTTATCCGGTGTTATGCAAATAATACGTTAGTTTTCTTTATTTGCAGGTGTGAGCAGCAGAGTCGTAGAGGCAGAGTCTCCAGCGAGGCCAGATGCGCTCCTGCGCCACATACTCTTGGAATATAATGTGTTCTTTCTTACTACGTTTTCTCTATTCTGTTTCTGTTGTTTCACTAGGACTCATCTTTTTCTTTACTAACAATCTTTTCTTTTTACAGAGTCACCAGAGCTGCCGCCTCCACATGCCAAGAACAATCAAGAGGAGAGTGAGCCCAGCTCACTCGCATCGCAGCAGCATCAGTTAGTATAAGGGATGGCAGGAGCTACGTCTTCTTCATCAGGAGCGGGGCATGGTTGCAGCATGAGGAGCTCGCAATTCTCCTCTACCAGAGTGCTGTCTTCGCTTTTAGTGTATGTTACAGGTAACACTGTTAATTAGGGTGTCGTGTGGGTTGCTTGGGCCCTCTTCTGCCAAGCATTCCTTTTCTAAACTTAGGTTCTTCTGTTCTGGAGACATGGCCAGAAATGAACCCTTACAGCAACCGCTGGGGTTTTTTCCCTATCTACATTACTAATTGTAATGCTCCAAAGTGAGCGTTACAAATGCGCAACTATCTGTACTATAGTCTGCTACACCAAATAGTATTACCGCAACGCTCGAAATAAAATGTTATTTCGTCTGTCTCACTCTAGCACAAGTGTAAAATTTTCGTGTGCTGGAGTCGAGCTCTTTGTTTACGTTCGCGCGCTCGAGCTGTGTTGTCGGGATGAAATATAAACACACTCGCCTCCGGCGAACACACCGGCAATGACTGGTCGACGTTTCTCGTCGACGACTCCGCGCACGCTTTTTCCTCTGGTACACCTTAGCGATGCAGCTCCGCTATAATTGCAGTTTCCTCGCCGGCGGGTTGTCGCGTGTACAGTACGCCATGTGCAATTGTTCTTCACCGTGCACTATGACTGGACGCTTTGCGCGTTGTGTGTCTGTGTGTGTCTTTAAGACACGCTACGTGTACGCACTTTTGTGGGAACCGCTCGCGTATTGTATTTTAAAGAGAAAAAAAAATACTACGTACGCTGGCGCAACGTCGATATTGAAGTTCGACGTGCGTTGCAATTTTCCGCACTATCACACCACGTTCTCGAAAACGTGAGTTTTTTCGAGGGGCGCCAATTTGTAACGGACACTTTACTCCCGACTAGCCGATACATATATATATATATATATATATATATATATATATATATATATATATATATCTTCCTATATTATATAGTTATAAGGGCAAAAATGGGTACCTACCCGCTCCGCCCTCCTCCACCCCCCCTCCACCGCCCGCCACCACCCCTCCACCACCCAACAACCTTTTACCGTTAAATTCTTTCAAATTTTACGTTATTTTGAAGGGCGTCTGCCCCTCAAACCCCTTCAACCCCCTCCAACCCCGCCACTCCCATCCACCCCTTCCACACCCCTCCGCCCTCCTCCACACCCCCTCCACCTACCCCTCTACCTACCCCTCCACATACCCCTCCACCTAGCCACTACAACTAATCTCTTATAGATATGTTGCTGAAAATTGTATATAGGGGGTTTCCAGATTCGCTGATTAGAAATCTGAACACAGATTTTGAAAATTCAAAATAGCGGAACGAAAATGTCTGCCGCATATTGAATTATTATTGAATTTTGCTGAAAATTGTATATACGGGATTTCTGGATTCGATTATTACGAATCTGAACTTAGATTTTAAAAATTGAAAATGGCGGCAAAATATTTAAATAATACTGGATTTTGCTAATAATTGTATTTAGGGGATTTCTAGATTACGAATCTCAACTCAAATTTTCAGAATTCAAAATGACGGATCGAAGATGTTGGCCACATATTGAAATATTACTGTATTTTGTTGAAAATTGTATATAAGGAGTTTTTGAAGTCGCTTATTACAAATCTGAACTCAGATTAAGAACATTCAAAATGGCGGATTCAAAGATGGTGGTCAAATATTGAAATATTATTAGATTTTGCTGAAATTTGTGTTACCTTAATACGGGATTTTTGTTTCGCTGATTAGGAATCTGAACATATATTGTGATAAATCAGACTGGTGGACGCGAGATTGCTAATAAAAATTGAAATTTTATTCGATTTTGCTGAAAATTGTATATAAGGAATATGTGGATTCGCAGATTACGAATCCCAACTCAGATTTTCAGAATTCAAAATGACTGATAGAAGATGGAGGCGAAATATCCAAAAACTACTGGAATTTGCTGAAAATTGTATATAAGGAGTATGTGGATTCGCTGATTACGAATCACAACTCAGATTTTCAGAATTCAAAATGGCTGATCGAAGATGGAAGCAAAATATTCAAAAACTACTGAAATTTGCTGGATATTGTATATAAGGGGTATGTGGATTCGCTAATTACGAATCATAACTCAGATTTTCAGAATTCAAAATGGCTGATCGAAGATGGAGGCAAAATATTCAAAAACTACTGGAATTTGCCGGAAATTGTATATAAGGGCTATGTGGATTCGCTGATTACGAATCATAACTCAGATTTTCAGAATTCAAAATGGCTGATCGAAGATGGAGGCAAAATATTCAAATACTACTGGATTTGCTGAAAATTGTATAAAAGGGATTTCTGGATTCGCTGATTACGAATCTGAACTCAGATTCTGAAAATTCAAAATGGTTGATTCGAAAAGGGTGGTCAAATATTGAAATATTATTGGATTTTGCTGAAAATTGTATATACGGAATTTTTGGTTTCGCTGATTACGAATCTGAACATATATTGTGAAAATTCAGACTGGTGGACCCAAGATCGCTAACAAAAATTTAAATTTTACTAGATTTTGCTAAAAATTGTATAGAGTTGGTTTCCGGTTTCGCCAATTAGGAATCGTAACTCAGATTTCGAAAATTGAAAATAGAGGACACAAGATGGATGCCAAAAATTGACTTATTACTGGATTTTGCTGAAAATTGTATATAACGGGTATCTGGATTCGCTGATTACGAATCTGAACTCAGATTTTCAGAATTCAAAATGGCGGATTCGATGATGGTGGTCAAATACTGAAATATTATTGGATTTTGCTGAAAATTGTATATACCGGATTTTTGGTTTTGCTGATTATGAATCTGAACATATGTTTTGAAAATTCAGTCTGGTGGACCCAAGATGACTAACAAAAATTGAAATATTACTAGATTTTGCTGAAAATTGTAATACGGGATTTCTGAATTCGATTATGACGGATCTGAACTAAGATTTTAAAAATTCAAAATGGCGGCAAAATATTTAAATTATACTGGCTTTTGCTAAAAATTGTATATAGGAGGTTTCTATATTCGCTGATTATGAATCTGAATTCAGATTTTCAGAATTCAAAATGGCTGATCGTAGATGGAGGCCAAATATTCAAATATTATTGGATTTGGCTGAAAATTGTATATAGACGTATCTGGATCCGCTGATTATGAATCTGAACTCAGATTTTGAAAACTCAAAATAGAAAACCCAAGATGACGGCCAAAAATTGAAATTTTACCGGAATTTCCTAAAAATTGTATATTATGGGTTTCCGGATTCGCTGATTAGGAATCTAAAATCAGATTTTGTAAATACAAAATGGCTGCCAAAAATTGAAATATTACTGGATTTTGCTGAAAATTGTATGTTGTGTATTTTGATTCACTGATTATGAATTCGAACTCAGATTTTCAGAATTCAAAATGGCGCAACGAAGATGAAGGCCAAATATTCAAATATCACTGGATTTCGCTGAAAATTGTATATAGGGAACCCATCTGGATTCGCTGATTACGAATCTGAACTCATATTTTGCCAATTCAAAATGGCTGCCAAATATTGAAATATTACTGAATTTTACAATTGCATATGGGAAATTTCTGGATTCACATGATGATGAATCAGAATTCAGATTATGAAACTTAAAAATGGCATACCCAAGATGGCGGCCAAAAATTGAACTTTTCTGTTTTACTAAAAATTGAATATACTGAATTTCTGGATTCGCTGATTACGAATATGAACTCAGATTCTAAAAATTCAAAATGGCAGTAAAATATTGAAATAATATTGGATTTTCAAAAAATTGTATGTATATTTATATATATATATATATATATATATATATAGTTATTAATTAGAGAACGTGTGAGGTGAAAGTAAATAATAACAAGATCAAGTGCAAGCAAATTGGTTGGCTTTATTCAAGGAAGAGGGAGAAATATAAAGCGCGCGTATATGACGAAGCGCGACCGTGAAGGTTGCCATCGAGGCTTTAGATGGGTGAGAGAGAGAGAGAGAGAGAAAGAGAGAGAGATGGTCTAGGAGGCACTTACAGTGACTGCGTCGCCGGTGCCTCGAACGGCTCGCTCGTGGTCGTATCGACTCCTTGGCGCTCGTCCTTCCTAGCGTAGGTCGCTTTGTCCTCGTGATCAGCGAGGACGCACAACACGACAATTGGGCACGCAGCACTACGCGGCGAAGTGAATACGCGAGGTATCCTCAACGGGGATAAGCGAAGTCGCATCCTGATCTTTTGCAAAAGAATACTCGGACGGTCCTAAACTGAAAATTTCGTTGTCGATCTGTGCGCTCTCAAGGCCAGAACAATCCTAATTAGCGCACGCTCTCCGCGCACTCGCGAGAATGCCCTCCCCCTCTCTCTCTCTCTCTCTCCCTCTCTCTCTCTCTCTCTCTCTCTCTCTCTCTCTCTCTCTCTCTCTCAATCTGTATCAAGGGCTTCCCGCTCGCTCTCGACATCTGTAACAGAAGTATGATATACATGTGTATGATATGAGCGACGGGAGAGTGTTATCCGACGGATGAGAAATTATCCGTCACAGGTTTCATATGCAAAAAGTTGTTCAATATTTAAAGGGTTATTGTTTTATATAAATGTACTTTTGTTTATTACTTTCAATAGTCTGATTTGTAATCTTTTGATTCAGTTTAATGCATTTGCATATTCACCTCCCTAGGCTATTATTTCATAGCATATTTTGTACTTTAAATATGTACTTTATTATTTCACCAAAATTAAATTTACATAGGTAAATCCTATAGAATTATACGAGATACTTGTACATAGGTTGGCACAATACTTACAAAACTAATACTTAAAACTAAAAAATAAATATAATAATCTTTAATTTCGCAGTAACAAAACAAAATTCGTATAAAATGTGTTCTCGCACATAACAAATTGATAAGCATTTTAATAATTTGTAACACCGTAATTAGATCTCATGAATTTTTTAATTTAATTTTAATATGATTCTTATTACTAGATAGAGTTTTATACTCGTTCAGAAGATCATTGAAAGCGTGTATGGCTGCCACATAACTTCTCTTATCGCTGACAGCTTTGGTCATTGTCGGCAATTGAATTGTTTTGTACCTAGTGTTTCTCGATGTTTTTATAAATATTTCCTTCAGAGTTTCGTAATGATATAATAAACAAGTATACTTATAGACTTGGTTAATACTTAAAGGATTGTTATCGCCTAGAAAGTTTCTATTTATTAATTTAATAATTCTATCCTGTATTCTTTGTACTAGGCGTATAAGGGTTTTACCCTCTGTACCCCAAGCAATAATCCCATATTTATGAGACTATGGTAGAAAGCATAGTAAACCATGAAGAGGGTTTTGGTATACATTTTATTTCTAATTTTAGCAAAAATAAATATGAGATATTTGGTTTTTTTATAATATGTTGAACATGTATATCCCATTTCATATTATAATCAAAATGTACACCTAAATATTTAACGCACTCGATTCGTTTAATTGGTTGATTTTTAGTCTTAATAGATAGATCTTTTGGAACACTGTTACAGTAAAGACCAGAGGTCATGTATACAGTTTTATTTACATTCAGTGATAATTTATTACAAGCGAGCCAATCAGCAACATATTCAAGATATTTGTTCATTTTGTCTTGAGCTGACGTCCACGTGTTGTTACTTGATATGACAACAGTGTCATCGGCATATGACATTATGGTCTCTTTTGGCATATCTTCCAGTAGATCATTTACATATAGTATAAATAGCAGACGACCTAAGATAGTTCCTTGCAGAATACCAGTTGTAATTAATTTGTAAGGGCTTATGTATTCATTAATTTTAACATTTTGAAATCTATCTGAAAGATAGCTAGTTAATAGCTTTAGAGCGTTACCCCTTATTCCATATCTATCAAGTTTCTCTAATAAGATTTTATGGTTCACCGTATCAAAAGCCTTTACCAAATCCAAAAAGGCCGCGATTATTGGTATGCTCTTATCTAGATTAGAATAGATTATATTTGTGTGATAGCTTAAAGCGTCAGTAGTTCCCCTGTTTTTAATAAACCCATATTGTTTATCCGAGATTATGTTACATACACTTAAGAAGGCATATAATTGATTATATATAATTTTTCAAGATCTTAGCAATGTTTCAAATAAGCGAAATAGGTCTGTAGTTGGAGGCACATGACCTGTCTCCAGCTTTTTTTTTTGTAATATTCTGATTTTTGTTTAAATTAACTGGAGTTCGTGAATCTGTTTCTTCTAGCTCTTTAAGGTCTGTTTTTGAAGTCGATGGAATTGAAACTATTTCCGTATTTTCCTCCGTTGTTGAGTCCATTGTACGTTAGCATAAGTATGTGATGAAAATCGGTTCAATTGTTAATTTGGAGGTGATCTTAGAACTCTTGGTTTCCTTTCGAAAGCGTTCGTTTCCTTATTTCTGTCATCTAATTGCTTTTTTAAATCTGGGTCACCTTGTGTCGTCTGCCTGGTTATAATCCCTTTGTTTCCCTTATTTCCTGCGTGTTTCTGATATGACATGACATATTACTCTTTTGCCTATGCTATACTTAATATTTCTGCTTAAATATGTTTTTAAAATTAATTCAACTATTTTTCCTTTTTAATTGTTTACTTGACAAGATAATTTATTTATTTATTTGTCACTTTTATATCTTTATCGCTTATGTTTGCCTTTTAATTAGTTTCCTAATATTTTTATATCTTATTATTTAAAATGCAATATTTATTTATCCAATGATTATTAATCTTGAAAACTTTTGTTTAATACTATTTCTTAATTTTCTCTTATATATTAGAGTTTTTCCTTTTTTATTTTTTCCTTGTATTTGATTGTTATTTATCTTTTATATTTAAATATTGGTTTGTTATTTTCTTATTTTATTATATTTCTCTTTGTATGTAATTTTTTCTTATAATATTCTTGTTTGTATTTATGATTTCAATTGTCTTGCTTGTGTTAGACTGTATTCTTATTTTTCGCGTAATATATTTTCGATTCGAATATGTTAACTAAAAATTATTTGTTTTATCAATTATTTTTGTAATTATAATTTGTTAGATAATATGTTAATTACTCGACGAGCCAAAATGTGATGCTAGGATTTATTTTATATTAGTTATATTAGTATTTTATAAGAGTATTTTCCTCATATGTCAAGAACTTATTTGATTTTCTTTCAATCGTTTATAGTTTGATTTTAGCTGATCTAGTGAAATTTCATTCGATTTATAACGGAACCACTGTTAAGTTCCGGAAAATAGTTACTTTATTCTTTTATTTTAAATAGTCTAGTGAACTAATGTTCGATTCGTACCGGAACCACTGTTAAGTCTTGGCAGTTGAGAAATATACTCTTATATTGTATTTTTATTTTAAGTTGTAATTGAGTACATACTCTTCTGATGATGAAGGTTCTCTGAAGTTTCTCTGAGGTTCCGTAGTTTCTGTCGAAAGTGGAAAATTCCATATAATTTCGACTAGAATAATTTTATTTTATTGAATTCAAATATTCTGACTCAGCAAAATTGAGTGTGTAAAGATGGAAAGGCATCATCTATATTTGCACTTCAATAAATCTTTTGCTTAAATTGAAAGAGAGTATAAAGGCGAAGTTAAATTATTAATTTAATTAACTCGCGAAGGCGAACAACAGAAAATTTACGTAGCTTCGACAATTTATGCGGGCTCCCATTGAGGACGCTGGCCTCAGCAATCTTCCACAGCTGAAGTCGTCGTCGTGACGATATTGAGGCAATCATGCTTCGGAGCGACGGTCGCTTACGACAAAGAACGAGGCAGCTTCTTCATTACAGTTCACTGGAACTCGTAGTATGCTCGCCCGATACAATGAAATGCATGAAAAAATAATAACAAAATAGTAAGCATAATACAAAAATACGAGTGACCTTGGACGCTGAGGTGAGAACTCCTATCCTGGCTGCTAATTGAGAGGATATAATAACATAGATTCACTCTCGTATACGCGATAGTAACGTGGTAAAAATCCGCCACGTGACAGTCTCCGATAATTTTTGTTCGGTGATAACATTTTTTCGTTATTCCCTTTTTCTAATTGCTTCTTGAATTTTCTGGTCTGCAGTCATATCTTTTCTAAGTTTCCGTTGTCCACTTGATTCTTTTAATTGCAATTCTTTATTTGCAATGTTTACAATTACATTGTTCTGATCATTCTTAGCATGTAATTCTTTATAATTTGAATAAGAATGTATTTTTTTATCACAATTTCTATTATCTATGTTTTCATACAAATCAACAATTTCAATGATTCTTTTTCTGTATTATTATAATTTTCTGTTTGTATTTCATACAATTTACTATAATTAGTAATCAACTGATGAGAATTTTTCCATCGGTCTTACATCCTTATAAATTAAATTAAAATAATTAATATTTATGGCAGTTAGATTGCCCTTGTTTATAATCACCCCCGCAGAAACAGAAATAAAAACTTAATTAAAACCTGGAAAAGAAAACTTAATTAGCAATGGACTATCTGACTGCCCCCCACCACCAAATGCCCAATTGTCCAACGTTTCGAGCCCGCTCCGGCTCCTGCTCAAAGACTGAAATGAAACCCGCTATACACCTCCTTATATACCCATACCCACTTATTTCCTCTTACCCCCACCACCATCCACCTTCCCCTCTCCAACTCTCCATTCTCACTTAAATTAATAAGGAATGATAAATGTTATTTAATTTACTTGACTCTACCATTAAATTTACATTATTCCGATTTCTTAGAATGTGAATACTTTCAAGGCTTTCCCTCTTATATTTATTCTTAATCCCTTGTTCCAAAATATCCACACTCCCAAAATCGAATGAATGCAAGCTATTTAAACAATGTTCTTTCAAACCGGATGTAAAATTTGTACTGCGTAAACTATATTGATGTTCATATATTCTCATCTTCAAATATCTACCCGTTTGACCAATATAACGTCCATTACTATCCCTACAATTAATTTTATAAACTACTCCCGATTTTAAACCTTTATCATCCTTGTCTTTACAATTACTAAATAACCTTTCTAAATTATTATCTTTTCTAAAGAAAACTTGAATGTTATGTTTACTAAAAACCCTTCTAATCCTTTCCGACAAACCTATAACATATGGTAAACTAAAATATGCGTTCTTTCCATTTCTATTCCTTGTTTGATTATCTGCCCGCTTCTTCAATCCACCATTATAAATTTCCCACACTCTCTCATCAATCATTTTATCAATAAATTTTACCGGATAACTATTGTTAATAAATGTTTCTCTAACTAAATTTAAATTCTTTTCCTAAGATCTTTATGTGACAATTTAATCGCTCTGTCAATGACACGTTTGATCGCACCTGTCTTGTTTCCGAATTGGTGGTGAGAATCAAAATTTAAAAATCTACCTGATCATGTAGGTTTTCTATGCCAATCTAATTTCACTCTATTATTATTAACTCTAACGACTCTAATATCTAAAAAACTCAATTATCTGACTCGACCTCTTTTGTGAATTTAATCTTCCGTGGATAGAATTAAACACATCCACCGTATCATCCACAAAACATTCAGGTACAACTGATAGTAAATTGCAGTCGACATAAGTAATATTTTTAATGATAAAACTAAAGTCTATTAAAGGTGGGTTAAAATGTTTTTTAGAGATATATATGGGATTTATGGGAAGGTGGTGAATGGTTATTGCTCAGAATGGGTTAAAATGGTTTTAAGGATTGTAATTTTAAAGGAGCAACTTACCTTTCTTCTTAGGTGTAAAAAATCAAATATTTTTCCTACCCATATTGGAAAAAAATTTGATGATAAGGGTTTTGTATCGGGATTATAACAAAAGAGTTTCTTATGATATACGGAAAAATATTTTCCTTTTCAAGAATAAATTACTTAATTTAGAAATTAGAGATTTGAATTTTGAAATTAATCGTTTGAATAAATATTTGTTAGAGCTTGGAAGATGTTTATATAATAAAGTAGAACAGAATGATTTGCAAGAATTTTTTCGTTGTCAAAAGAGGCACTTTGAAAAAGTAAAATATAATCATGGGAGTAAATTATAAAGAAAATTTGAATATTTAAAACATAAAAGATACTCTCAGGTCAATCAAACTAGCAATGTTAATAATGATTGGTTTAGAAATCTAATGGACAAAGTAATACCAGAAGAAGTGGTAAATATCATGTCAAGGGTGCTATATTTGGTATATTATATTCAAGTAAAGCTCTTCCGATCAAGAATATCATCGCTGAAGTAGAAAGTAGTATTAGTAGTTTTAATCTAGAGTTTGAAAAAGAATGTAGGAGTTCTTTAGTTAAAGTTATTAATAATTGTAAAAGAGAAAATAGATTTGATAATTATTTGAACAGTAATTTGTTGCATGAATTAAAAATAACGAAGAAATTCTTGAGAGAGAATCCGAATATGATCTTTCAAAAAGCAGATAAAGGAAATGTAACAGTAGTTTCAGATAAAAGGGATTATATAAATCAAAATGCAACTTATGTTGGATGATGATACCACTTACGTGAAAATTAGGAATCCACATATCAATAGACTACAAGATAAATTGAAAGAATTATTGATGCATTGTTTAAATATTTAAAATGTAAAAATGGCACTGTAGCTAAATGTTATGGGCTTTCTAAGATTCACAAAGAACAGTTGACATATAGAATAATAATATCATCGATAAATTTTCCGACTTATAGACTGGCGAGTTTTTTGTCTAATATATTATTCAAGATAGTGGCTAAAACAAATTCATATATTAAAGATAGTTGGAGTTTTTATGATATAATGAAAGATATTCTTATTCCGAATGATCATAGGATGATTTCATTGAATGTAGTGTCTTTGTTTACAAATATACCTCTAGAGTTGTTGAATTATATTATACAAGATAAATGGTCTGAAATTAAAGTACGTACTAGTTTGGAAGGAATGGTAATGTATGGAAATTACAATGATTCCACTTTTACAAAATTATAGTAATAAAATAAAGTTATCAGAGAATTAAATATTAAATCTAGCAATTTTTTTTTTATTAAAGAATTTACAAAGCAAAATTTTTTTTCTTGTTATTTTTGAGTTGAAGTTAACGTCAATTAAAATTCCTCAAAATGTCTAAGTCTCGAAGATCTCTAGGTTTGTTTCGACAATTACATAGCATATCTATGGACGAAGAAAAAGATAGATATTTGCGTAAACAGCAGGAATTAATTGACGCGTTACCGGATGAAATGACGGAACTATATAGGGATCAGGAAACCATGGAAACGAAGTTAGATAGGATTTTAGCGATAGTAAGCAATGATCCCGAAAAGGTAGAAGATATTAATACGCATTTACATGCATGCCCAAGAAAAGACGAATTGGAGTCTTTGTCGGAGAGTGTAAAATCGTGGACCACAAAAGTGGAAAATATGAACCACGAATTAAAAGAATTGAAAGAATTTGTAGAAAATGACAACTTAATTATTGAAGTTAAAGATAATTTATTGGAAAAATTAAAAGAAAGTTGTGACGAGTTACAATCACAAATTGAACAATTAAAAAAGACTAAAATTAATAAATATACTAGTAGTAATGTAAACACTTTAATAACTTCAGAAAAATCAAAGATAAAGATACCAATTCCGTCTTTCAAGGGTACGGATCAAGAAAGACCAATTAAATTTTTGAACGATCTAGATAAGTACATTGCATTAATGAAAATTAATTATACAGAAAGTATTCAAATCGTTTCTCAAACGTTAGATGGAATAGCCAAAGAATGGTGGTATATCTACGAAAGTGACGTACGGGAATACGAGCAATTTCAAAATTTATTCAAAGATAGATTTTGGAATTCAACAATAAAACGACAGACGTGTCGGAAAGTTGAATTTGGAACGTTTTACGTGGGGGGTAAATTAGATAGAGTTACCTACGCAACAACGCTATTTGGTTACTCTAAAGAATTCGAGTTAGCATATTCCGAGGAAGAATTAATCGAAAGGTTAGCAGACCACTTCGAAAAAGGGATCCGACACGCTTTCACGGGTCAACAAGTAAAATCAAAGAATACTTTTTTTCAAATTCTAACGGATTATGATAACGATGATAAAAGAAATCAAAATAGAAAAACTAATCACGACCAAAATAAAAGCGAAATAAAATCGGATGAGAGAAGCGAAAAATACTCTCAAAATCCAAATCAAAATCAAAACGAAAATAAAAATCAACAAAGAAAATCGTGGCAAACGAGAAATATAAACGCTACACGAATCAAAATAAAAATAAAAGTTCGACACAAATATCTCATGAGGAAATAGATAATTTCGGTATCGGGGTAGAAGCAACGACATCAACTCCGAAGTCGGAAAACTGAATATAGTTGCATTTCCAAACTCGGAAAATACGCAAATTGAAAATTATGGAGATGCAACTGCGCGTAAATTTCCTAATAAAATCAAATTACTGTCTGCTGATTTAATAAATGTTCGAGAGGATATAACTTTTGATAACTTTTGATATAGATTCGATATTCGAAATTACTGAATACTCGCGATGTCCAAAGATAAATAAATGTCAAAATGGAAAAATAGTTATTTCATTAATTGATACTGGCAGCGAAGTTACAGCTATATCAGAAAAATTTTAGAATGATAATTTAGAATATTATAAGTCATGTCCGACGTTACCGTCATGCGGAAAATTTATTAAGGCAGCAACAGGAAATAAATCAAGGCGTTTAAGATTACAGGCGATGATAGCTACGAAAATAAATAATCTAACTCCTAATCTCATTTACATTGGGATACCTAAATTAATAAAAGATTGTATAATTGGGATTGATTCCCAAGAAAAACTAAAAATGTTAATTAATACTGAGGTGAAGAACATAAAGATTACGGTAAACGATATATCAGATTCGATATCGTATAATACAGTTAGCATGATTGATTTAAAACAATATTCTACTTTGAATATTATTGAATGTATTGATGGCAAAAATTACCATAAATCATTACATTCAAAGTGGAATCTTGGGTTCTGGATTACTGAATGTCTTGATGGCGATAGTCACCAGAAATCATTACATTCACAGACGTATCTGGAATTTCAGGATTACGTCGACAATGAGATCGATGTCTCAATCGAAGAGATCGAAGAAAAAATCAATACAAGCGAGATATTATCCATGGAACAGAAACAAATCTTGATAAGATTGATAATCAAATATAAACCTGTATTTCTAAAAAAGCCGGGGTTAATTAAAAATTATACTCATGTATTGCGAATAAAAGATAACACAACATTTTTTTCAAAATCTTTACGGTATCTATTCATTATAGAGAGAAAGTAGAAAAAGGAATAAATAAAATGCTAAAATTAGGTATCATCAGACCTTCTCAAAGTAATTACATAAACTCGATGTTGATAGTTCCAAAGACTAAAAAACCTTTTATGTCAAGCTTAGATTTAACGAGCGGTTATTGGCAAATCGGTTTATCAGAAAAAAGTAAACAATATAACGCATTTATAATTTTAAATCGTGTGATGGAATTTAATGTGACAAATCTAAAAGGAATTAGATCATTTTTAGATTTCGTAAATTTTTACACTAGACTTGTAAACAACTACGCTGAATTAACAATTCCTTGGTTAAAATTAATAAGAAAACATGTCAGATTTAAATGGCAAGAATATAATTTACTAGCTTCTCATTCCTTACGAGAGAAGACTATTCTTGGCTAGAAAGAAGATTGCCGAATAAACTATATCATTATAAGCGACAAGAGAAAGGGAAAAGGTCAATTCAATATGAAAAATATGAAACCTTATTTCGAAAAAGATTGTAATTAGAATTTTAATGTAATTAGAATCAATGTTTCCTCAACAAATTATACGTAAATACGTTCACATTGTTCACTGTAAATCAAACAAACGAAAGCTGTGAAATCAATTTTTAATCGTAAAGTAATGCAAACAACTCTCAAAAACCATCACTGTATGACTGTTCTCAGAAATTTATTCAAATTTGTTCATCCTTCTATACAGGGTGTTCAAAAAGTTCTGGAACGGTTAAAAAACTCGTCAGAAAAGCATTTTCGCTGAAAAAATTAAATGGGGAAAATTTAGGATTTTGAAAAAGCTATCTGGTAGAATTGCCGTTTTTTGGGACCTACTACAATTTTGGGCCTTTTGAGTCCAAAGTTAAATTTTTTAAATGGAACCCCTATTTTTTTCCCCAAATTTGTTTTCAGCAGCAAATTTTACGTTCAGATAGGTATTTGTTGTGGCATCCTGGGACAGTTTTTGGACCTTATGGGCCCAATGTATGTTTTTTCCTATAAAAATGTGTTATTTTACGTGGGTAGTGGTTTTACAGCATAGTCTCATATTTTATTCAAAAACAAGTTTTTTAAGTGGTAAGTAGCTATAGGAAGCAGCAATAGGTCCTAGTGGTGCTTATTGGGTCATGCTAATGCCGGCGGTAAAATTTTGGGCCCAATGTATGTTTTTTCCTCTAAAAATGTGTTATTTTAAGTGGATAGTGATTTTACATCATATTCTTAGATTCTTGCCAGAGACATTGAGATTGAAGTCCCAAAATATATTTTGTGCCTTACGGACCCAATATTTCTTTTCTCTACACAAGTTTGTCATTTTGAGTGATAATTGATTTTGGGTCCTATTGTTGCTTCCTATAGCTACTTACCACTAAAAAAATCAGATATTAGGCTGATAAGGCCCAAATCAGGTTTTGGGTCTCAAACTTTGATATTTCGAATTATGAAGTGGGAATACCCCTTAAACCACTTATTACCGGAGAAAATCATTATTAGTCCCATAAGGCCCAAAAAAACTTGTTTTTGAATAAAATATGAGAATATGCTGTAAAACCATTACCCACGTAAAATAACACATTTTTATAGGAAAAAAACATACATTGGGGCCAAAAGGTCCAAAAACTGGCCCAGGATGCCATAAAGTACCTATCTTTTTTGTTTTTTATTTATTTAAACTAGAGTAAAGTACAAAAAATTACAAGTTTGTAACCATTATACATAGTTTACATTACAAAGTAAGTACAATGTAATCCAGCAGAGGAAAAATTCCTGTTCGCTGGTCCGGCATACTAAAACTAACTTAACCTAAAATTAATTTGGTTAATATTTACTTATGATTAATAATTTGAGTAGTAGCTATGAGAGTTGCTGCAGCTTAATATTCCTAGGAATATTAAGCAGAGCCCACTCTCAGTTTTGGTATGTGTTTATAAAATTTGTATGAAAATTTAACAGTGTTTAAAATTAGTAACAATTTATATAAATTTTTAACATTAATAACTATCAAAATTTTTGTATTTCATTAGTGACTTTTTTCATTTTTATTCCAGTTATAGTTCGATATACGTCGATGTGAACGGTTATGTTGTAAGATGCACAAACCATTTGCACAAATGTATGTGCGAATGTCAAGTATCATTTTATCAAGATAAGCTGTTTCCCCATGGACTTCCAATGTAGGAAAAGCATACTTGATATTCTCTTGCCTTCTGGGTGGTTTTAGTTCACTGGATTCTGCAGACGTATGCTCGAAAACTGATACTTATCCTCTACCATAAATCTCATAAAACAGCGATTTTACTTGATTACAATCTATTTTATTAAAATTAGTAGTCATAATTGTTTACTTTAAAGAGAGTAGTGGGTTTTATTTCCAATATAAATTAATAAATTATACTCTTGATGCATCAGGTACATTCTCGTATCCATTGCTTTAGTTTTGGTTTTCTGCTTAGTTTGTTTCTAATTGTTTTTAAATCATTTGGTAGGTTATTGAAATGTGTTATTGCTCTAATATAACTGTTCTTAATGCTAACGGTCAAGTATCTTTTTGGAATCTGTATACTTCTGTTTCTAGTGTTGCTATTGGAATTTATATATGCTGACTGTAAGACTTCGTAATGATAAGACAGTGATTCATAAGTAAAAATTTGATCTATGCTCATAGGATTTTTGTCGACTGCAAATTTGTTTTTATTGATTATTTTAAGTATTCTGTTCTGTAGTTTAATGAGCAGGTTTTTACTGTTAGAATACGCTCCTCCCCATGCTATAATTCCATATGAAATTATGCTGTGAAAGAGGGCGTAATAAATCATCCTTAGAGTATCAGTCGTCATAAGTTTTGATAGCTTATAGAATACGAAAATGAGATATTTCGTTTTGTTGTATATATATTGGCAGTGTTCGTTCCATCTCATGTAACTATCGAAGATTATACCTAAATATTTGGTATTATCAACTCTTTTGATTTTTGTGCCTTGTATATTTATGTCTAAATTTTTTGGTGTGCTATCAACTTGATTCCCAAATTCAATGTATACTGTTTTGTCCGTGTTTAAGGAAAGCTTGTTAAGAGCTATCCATACTGATATTTTGAGTAGTGTTTCGTTCATTTTGGTTTCAACTTCTTTCCACGTCTTAGCCGACGTCACTACTGCTGTGTCATCTGCGTATGAGACTAGCATATCTTCCGGGATATCAAGTAGCAGGTCGTTGATATACAGGGTGTGTCAAAAGTTCCGGGACGGCCAGTTATCTCAGCGGGAATGCATTTTCGGAAAAAATGTTTCATACAAAAGATGTAGGATTTTTCCCTGGCTATCTGATGGTGACCTTGAATTTGACCTTGGGCTTGACCTTCAAGGTCATTTGAAGGTCAAGTCGAATTTTTTAAATGGGAAGCCCCCTTTTTTATTGCGGAAACCGAAAGAGGGAAAAATTCTCTTTCCACCGATATAAGATACATAAGGGGTCAAATGTGATCTAGAGGTCGTTTCAAGGTCAAGTCGGTAAAATGAGGTCAAATTGATCTTTGGCAGTCCATAGCATGGAAACTAAGAGCGTTGGGAAAAAACTTTCCATACGAAAGTTTCCGCAAATTGAATGGAGCATCTGATGGTGACCTTGAATTTGACCTTGGGCTTGACCTTCAAGGTCATTTGAATGTCAAGTCGAATTTTTTGAATGGGAACCCTCTTTTTGTTGCAGAAATGCGGGCCACGGACCCATGGGTTTTCGGGGTCGCTGAACCCGTATCTGGGGTCGGTTTGCCCCGCTGGATCGACCCAAGGTCGTTCCAAGGTCAAACTAGAAGGGATTGCAGAAGGTGCTTAAAACCATGGACCCATGGATTTTCGGGGTCGCTGAACCCGTATCTGGGGTCGGTTTGCCCCGTTGGGTCGACCCAAGGTCGTTCCAAGGTCAGCGGTGATTAGCCAGGTCCCAGGTCTGGGTTTTGATCCAGAAACGTTTGCACAAAAAATGATTTTTAACACCCTGATACACGAAATTCGATGGGGTGTCCAGATGATCGGAGTATAAGAACGTTGACCTTCAAATGACCTTCGGCTCACTTTTAACCCCGTATGTATCTTACACCCCTGGAAAGGTAAGTTTTCCCGCATTTCTGCAACAAAAAGAGGGTTCCCATTCAAAAAATTCGACTTGACCTTTAAATGACCTTGAAAGTCAAGCCCAAGGTCAAATTCATGGTCACCATCAGATGCTCCATTCGATTTGCGGAAACTTTCGTATGGAAAGTTTTTTCCCAACGCCCTTAGTTTCCATGCTTTGGACTGCCCAAGATCAATTTGACCTCATTTTACCGACTTGACCTTGAAACGACCTGTAGATCACATTTGACCGCATATGTGTCTTATATCGTTGGAAAGAGAATTTTTCCCTCTTTCGGTTTGCGCAATAAAAAAGGAGGGTTCCCATTCAAAAAATTCGACTTGACCTTCAAATGACCTTGAAGGTCAAGCCCAAGGTCAAATTCAACGTCACCATCAGATAGCCAGGAAAAAATTCTACATCTTTTGTATGAAACATTTTTTCCGAAAATGCATTCCCGCTGAGATAACTGGCCGTCCCGGAACTTTTGACACACCCTGTATAGTAAGAAGAGAAGTGGTCCCAGAATTGTTCCTTGTGGAACACCGACGTTGACAGATTCGAGATGACTTGTTGCATTATTTAATTTTACTTTTTGTAGTCTGTTATCTAAATAATTTTTATTAGATTATGGGCACTTCCTCTGACACCGTAATTATATAGTTTATCTAGTAATATTTGATGATTTACAGTATCAAAAGCTTTGGCGAGGTTCAAAAAAATTATGGCAATTGGTGTACTCTTATCTAACTTACCATATATTACATTTGATATTAGTGTTAGCGCATCTTTTGTACTCTTGTTTTTCCTAAAACCATATTGATTTTTGGCAAGTATTTCACATTTGTTGATAAAAGTAATTATTCTTTTATGAATTATTTTTTCTAGTACTTTTGCTATATTAGAAATAAGAGATATAGGTCTGTAATTATTGGCAATATGCTTTTCTTTTGATTTATGTAAGGGTATTACATCTGCTATTTTCAAGGCATCTGGCCAGATGGCCTTATCTATACAGTGGTTAAAGATGTGGGTTAGGGGGTCTACTAAGAATTCGACCAGGGTTTTTAATGTCTTGGCATTAATATTATCATTTCCTCCATTTTTGTTTTCCATGTTATTTATGATATTTTCTATTTCATGCTGGTTTGTTGGCTCAAAGAATATACTTTTGCTGTTCATTGGAGGGAGTTTAATTTCCTCATTTACCGGGGGATTTATTTTATCACTTAACTTTTTGCCAATGTTACAAAAATATTTGTTCAAATGCTCAGCAATTTCTATAGGCTCTGATATTTTCTTGTTGTTTTCTATTACATTCGTACTCTTCATATTATTCATGCTTGATTCTATAAGTTTTTTGTCATACAATTCCTTTGCTTTAATTATAATATCCTTAAGGATATTCGTAAATTTCCTATATTCTTCTCTTTTTCTATTATTATTAGGATCTTTTTTCCATAATTTATATAGTTTTTTCTTTGGTTTTACATGATATCATAATTGCCTTTGTTACCCAATCTTTCCTTGGTTTCATGTAGTTAGTATTATTTGTTTTTTTGGTAATTTCAGCTTTGCTAAGACATATTTTTATTTTATCAATCAGGTTATTTAAAGCAATATTCGTGTTATTTATTTGTGACAATTCACTCCAGTTTATAGTGGAGGCAACTGCCTTGAGTTTACTGTGATTTATGCTATTTCTATTATGTACATTTTCAATTGTTCTTATCTTATTTAATGACATAAATAGTGGGAAATGGTCTGATAGTGGTACTCTGAGTGTGAATGTTTTATAGGCTATTTTATCTAGTTTAATAAAAATATTGTCTATGCAAGTTCCTGAGTTACCTGTTTTATCAGATGGTCTAGTAATATTACAAAAGCCTGGACAGTAACCATCTTCCAAGAGTATATGTAAAAATTCTTGATTAATTGTTTCTTGATTTAAAATGTCAAAGTTAAAATCTCCCATGATCAGGTTATTTTTATATATTTTGTTATGCTCTATTAATTTTTTGAGATTTATAATGAATTCAGTCTTTTTTATATTGTGGCATCTATATAATGCAGATAATATTATTTCTTTATCATTTTCTATTGCAATTTTTGTATTAATTATTTTGAGGTTATTTATATCTAAAATTTCCGTAGTTTCATTAATGTATTCACTTATGTAAACTACCAGGCCATTATTTTGATTAATATTACCGTGATTATAGTACATTTTGTACCCTGCTATGTTAAAAGATTAAGGGTGTTCAAGTTTTCTGGTTTCACTACAAACTATAATGCATGGCTTTATAACCAGGTTTTTAATGAATACAAGTAAGTTATTAAAATTTGCATTTAGGCCTCTAATATTTACATTCAAAATTACTTCCTTCTCTAAAGCCATACGTTTGTTTAGTTCACCAATGTTATCGCATTTACAGTCTCTATAAATTATATTGTTTTGTAAATCATCAATTATATTAATACTGCTATCCATTTTGGTTAGTTGAAGTTGCTGTCACCAGGTTTCGTATTGGTGTTGTATTCTCCATGTTACGTGATGCTTGCGAAGTTGACGAGTCAGTACTCGTAAGTCTCGCTCTCCTAATCGGTGCCGTCCGCTGATATTGTAGTTTTTCTACCTTACCAAAGAATCTCGGGTAGGTAGGTTGCGTCGGGTAATCAGTCATTTCAATGTATTTTTTGATTTTTGATTTTAATATTTCACAAAGCTCACTATCAATTGCACTGTGGTTAATATTATATTTGCTATTGAACTTTTTATTACTACAGTCACAGTTTGCACATTTATTTGTTATACTTGCGCACTTAGAGGCTTCGTGGGCTTCTGCACACTTATTACACGTAGCACTGTTGGTACATTTTTTACTGCTATGCCCGAATCTCGAACATTTATTGCACGGAGTAGTGTTTATTATGTCATAAACTCTACAACTTTGGTGTCCGACAAATAATCTGCTCTTGTTATCTTTAATAAGTTTATAAATATTAGATGTTACCTCAATAATTGCACATTTTCTATTTCTTCTTTCATTCTTGTATATGTGAAGAACTTTGCATTTGTCTTCAATGTTATTAAAATTTCTCTGATTAATGTCTAGTTCGATCTCACTATCATCACTATTATCAATATCAATCTCAATTACCTTTAGTTTAGGTTTGTTAATTTGCTCTTTTGCTATTTTAAAATTGCTTGACAGTTTTTCTCCCAGTGTATTCACAAGTGAATTAATATTTTCCTCATTCATGCAGTTTATAATAACTGTATCATTGTTCTTGCATGCTACACTTTTTGTTTGAATTGTTTTATCTTGAGTTAAATGTTGTAAGACTGTCTTTTCTAAGTCAGTGCTGTCTTTCTTGTCTGTTTTTTTAATAATCAATTTTGGCACTCTTTTGCTTTTTGGTTTTTCCTTAAATGTAACTTCTGTGTAGGTCTTGGAGTTATTGTTTTTGCCCTGTTTTTCCTTGGTAAGTAATTCGTTTAAGATTTTGTTTTTATCTTGTAATTCGAAGTTTAGCTGTTTTAGCAGTTGGTTTTCTATTTTTAGCGATTCAATTTCATTAAACTCTTCGTAGATTGTCTCGTTATGGCCTTGTTGTTTGTTGTTGAGTGTTTCCAGATTTATTTCACTGATTATTTCTTGTTTGATTTGCTCCTTCGTTGTAAGTTTGATCTGTGCTATTAATTGCTTGGCCTCGCTGCTTAGCGCGCCATATGGCAAGTTTGAGCATATAATTTGTTGAGTATACATTGACTCAAAGAAGTAAAAGACTATTTCACTAGCATTTATTTGATTTCTTTTAAAAAGTCATAAATATTATTATTTTATAGATTTACACAGAAAAAACTTAGATACTTGCCTTATTTTATACTTTCGTAGAAAGTTTTATTAACAATACTATTTGTACAAGGATTGTACATACTTGCCTATAAGTATTTACTTTTATAAAAAAATTCTTTTATAGAGATTTCACAACTTTTTAAGAGTGAAAGTATACATTTAATAATGTTTGTTAAGTATAAAACTGTACGTTACGTGATTTTACAACTTTTTTTTATTTGACTTTCAGTATCCGCGTGAAAGAAATTGAATTAAAAACACCAAAAACCTATTATTTATTCATAGAATCCCTTTTCATAAAATAAAACGTAAATAATTTTTGAGGATTGTATAGGTTTCGGAAAATAATTCTTATGGTTTCGGAAAGAAATTCTTACGGGATTTCAAAAGTTCTTGTAAAAGGATTGTAAAGGTTTCGGAAAATAATTTCTTATTCCTTGCAAAAGTTTTTAAAAGATTGTTCACATTTTGTAAAATAATTTATCAAAGGATTTTTTAAAAGATGTAATGATATGGTGATAGACCAATTTTCAAGATAAATTATACAATAATATTAATATTTAATTATAAATAATAATCATTCATATCTGTTATAAATTGTTTTTTTCAATAAAAATGCAAATAACTGTTATTAGCATTTTTTGTCATAACTTTCATTTGATGAATAAAAAAAGACAAATAAATGCAAATAACTACAAATAACTGTAAAGAACTGTTACTAATAGCAACTAATTATTAACAACTATTATTAAGTATTATTAGCGTCCCAAATCATACATTTATCAACTTCAAATATTTATAGCACATAACTGTAAATAAAAATTATATATAGTTATTAACAATTGTGTGCATAATTTATTTTCGCCTGGAACGGTCTGGGATAGTATTACATTGTTATACTTTTATTAAGATTCTTGCACTTCTATATTCGACAGATTGATAAAACCACCTTCATAATTAAACTCACAGATCCTGGGCCAACTTTCTTTGGTAGAGTCGCTAGCTTACCTTTAAATATATCTACAACAGTATTTCTCTTTATCTCTACTACAAAAGGTTGTGTGCTTTACAGACTTGAACATAATCTTTTGGTGGCCTTAATGCATAATAGTTTGATTCACACCATCCAACAAGAAAAATTTGTAACGAATTCATATGTCCCTGGCGGAAGTAAAAAATGTATTTCTCTGTAATATTTCTGTACATTACTGTACTTATCTGTACTTTTTTGTGAATTTCTGTACATTACTGTGAATTTTGTCTGTTTGTCGGACAAAATTACAGAAATGTTCAAAAAAGTACAAAAAAGTACAGAAATGCACAGAAATATACAGAGATGTACAAAAAAAGTATAGAAATGCACAGAAATATACACAGATGTACAGAAAAGTACAAAAACATACAATTCTAAAAACAATATAAAAAGCGTAAAATCCATTATTAATAATGTCATGGAGGCTTCCATCGACGTTGGAAACAGGGTGGAAGATGACTGGCTCAGGATGCATTCATCGTAGCATCGCGACGTTAGCTCAGTGGTAGAGCGCGGGACTACAAACTTCGAGTCCGAGGGTTCGCATCCCACTCGTCGCATATTTTTTCACTTCATTTCATTTATTTCTCACGTACGTAACAATACGTATATTTTAATTAAAAATAGTATCATAAAACATGCGTTTAAAAAAGATACGAATATATTTATATTATTAATGCATTTTTTATTTAAAACTAGGGGGGCTGCGCCCCCCTGCGTGCCTGCGGCACGCCAACCCCCCCGCCCCCACACACACACCTGCTCCTCGCTTCGCTCGTCACCCGCCTCCTCCCTATGTAAAAACTTCGTTTTTACATAATAGGCACGACCGCAATGCTCAGAAAAACCTTCTAATTTTATTATTGCATTAATAGTAATACTTATTTTAATCGTTATTATCAGTAGAATACACATTTACTATTACATATTTATTATTTTTTATATAGATATGTGCAGATAACTTTTCAAATAGTCTATGATTAATATAAATTAATTAAGTATTATTAATTGATATGATTAACGTACACATAGGAATATTAAATATATAAGTACTATGATTGCAATTATATTTAAAATTAAAAAGATTGTTTTCATTATTTCTATTTGAATTGTAATAATAGTTTTTATTTTTATTTATGCAAATGTTGAATAGAAAAAAAGTTTTATTTCAATGTTATCAACAACTTTTGTATTTGAAATTTTTGTGTTAACTAAAATGCGTTTGAATAACATAAGGAAAAATACCGTTTCATTACTCCCGATTAATATACAAAAATATAAAGTTAAATTTTACACAGTTTAACGAAAACTGTAGACTAATTGCTCACTTACGAGGGTCATTTGACAAGTACCTAGCCTCACCGCCAGATGGTGCCACTATCGCACCAGAAATACACTACAGTGCAGTATCTTCCTGTAAACGGTTACAGACGAAATTTCAGCCGGATCGGAGTTGTAGTTTATTTTTGAGAGCGTGTGAAAGCAAATGTGTCCGTTGATTTTTGAAAAAATGGAGAAAGAACAATATCGGTCGGTGATTCGATTCTTGTTTTTGGAAGGGAAATCGTGCAGTGAAATTAAAGAACGCTTGGATGCAGTGTATGGGGATGCTTCTCCTTCGATGGCGACCGTTAAATTTTGGTATAACGAGTTTCAACGTGATCGTACGTCGGTTTTTGATGATCCACGCCCAGGTGCTCCGAAAACAGCCACTACGGAGGAGAACGTGACAAAAATAGACGATATCGTTTTGTCAGACCGCCGATTAAAGGTGCACGAGATAGCTACGATAGTAGGCATCTCAGAAGAACGCGTGTGGCATATCCTACATGAGATTTTAGGCATGAGGAAGCTGTCAGCAAGGTGGGTGCCGCGTTTGCTAACTGCAGACAACAAGCGCATCCGTGTGACCAGTTCAGAGCAGTGTTTGGAGCTGTTTAATCGCAATCCAAAAGAGTTTTTGCGTCGTTACGTGACCGTCGACGAAACATGTATTCACTACTACACTCCAGAGACCAAGGAGCAGTCAAAACAGTGAACCGTACCCGGTGAACCTGCTCCGAAGAAGGCGAAGACGGTCCCGTCGGCCGGAAAGGTGATGGCCACTGTTTTCTGGGATTCTCAAGGTGTGATTTTTATTGACTATCTGGAGAAGGGCAAAACGGTCACAGAACAGTACTACGCCGAACTATTGAGCCGATTTGACGCCGTGTTAGAAGAAAAATGGCCCCATTTGTCTAAAAAGAAAGTGCTTTTCCACCACGATAATGCACCGGCTCACACTTCTGCACTCGCCACGGCTAAATTGGTCGAATTACGCTACGAACTGCTGCCCCATCCACCGTATTCTCCAGATTTGGCTCCGTGCGACTTTTTTTTGTTTGCGAACCTAAAAAATTCGCTCGCCGGGAAGAGATTCCACTCCAATAACGAAATAATCGCCGCCACGGAGGCCTATTTTGCAAACCAAGAGAAAACATTTTTTCAACGGGGTTAAAAAAATTGGAACACCGCTGGACCAAGTGTATTCAACATTGAAAAATAAATTTTATTTTTTGTAAAATTTTGGTGTTTTCATTTGTAGGCTAGGTACTTATCAAATGACCCTCGTATGTTCGTATAACTTATACATATACATACATGCACACATACACTAATACCGCGAATAGGAGAAAAACAAAAAGAGAAAACTCAACACTGGTGCATTCGTCAATGGTAATCTGGCTTGGTGCTGCGTGCATGCAGAGTACTTACATCAGCCGTAACGGTCATCTCGGCTATAGGCTGTGTATAGTGCGTTCGCACCAGCGGAAAACGCATGCGACCCACGTGACTGTGAGCGCTCCCTGATATATAAGATATGATATAACTATATATATATATATATATTTATGTTTTATGTTAGTTTCCAGGACATTCCAGATGTTTAACGTCAGTTTTGAGGGCATCGGCCCCCATATGAGACATTATTTCTTAAGTCACGTATAGGTATACAGTAACATGGGGTCCTGGGAACTAACGTTATACAAGTTTATATATATATATATATATATATATATATATATATATATATATATATATATATATTGTGACGAGGAGCACGCTTAACAGCGGTGCCCTCGTCGCCTCGCGTTCCTCGTTGCCTGCGCTGACCAAAGCCCGTGTACATACGAAGTATTTGTGTGTACACTTACACGGGCTTTTCTTTGTTTACGAGGATTCGGCAACGACGCAAGGTGTGAAGTACGCACACACATGGACACACACGCAGGCAGAGCTACTAGCGGAGAGGGGAGCGACGCTGGAGAAAGCGAGAGAGCGCGTCTAATTGCTGCGGAGAGTCTAATCTCGGCGCCTGCTCTATCGAAGTGAGAGAGAAAGAAAGAGAGAGAGTACAGAGACTGACGACGCCCTGCCAGCTCTGCTGCCCGTCTTCGCTGAACAGCTCCATCAGCGCAGAGGCCGTTGTTATCATCAGCGCAGAGACCGCCTTCTTCGTCAGCGGCGAGCCGCAGCTGACAGGACGAGCGGCGCCAGAGCAGCGGCGAGTCCAACACCAGCGAGCATCACTCTCTCCCAGAAAGGCGAGTACAATTAACTCCGGGCCTCGTGTTGGCCAGCGCGCGTGCGATAGCGAGTACGAGAGTTGGTATCGCCGTTGAGCGCCGGTAATCGGCTGCGCACGGCGATCACTCCCGGTATAGAGTGCGGGGCCGGAAACCCCGGTTGTGAGGCCGCGTTCGATGCGCGTGCACTAGAGTTCATGTAAAGTCTCCGTTTTTGTCGGCGCGGTTAAAGCAAGTAATTTAAAATCACGTGATTATTGTCGGGTGGACATTGTGAGGAATTATCAATAAATGAAAAGTGTTCTTATATGCTGGTGTTATTTATGAGTGCCTTCTCCAAATAACTTTCCTCTCTCAATACAGGAATCGGCATCCCACCTACTCCGCGACGATTGGAGCATCAGCCTCCAGATCCGGCTCAAATAAATAAGTTGTTGCGTCTGCACAGGGAAAATTAAGGTGAAACGTTACAAATGGCGATCCTGCCAGGATTGTCATCGTATTGAGAGGGTGAGTTTTGGAGAGTTGGTCGGGCGACAGCTCGCGAGTCGCGGCGAAAATCGCGTTAGAAAATGGCCGATTTTTTAATTTGGACGAGTCCAAATTTGAATTCAGCCGTGACAAAATTTTCGTTCGCGAGCGTTGAAATTCGAAAATTTTTCGGACGCGGAATAGGTTTAGAGAGGCGAGCGAAGTCGAGACTTTGCTGCGCATAGAGCGAAGGTCACGCGAACGTTCGGTGGCTTTGTTTTCGTTGTGCGCGCGTACTTGGCTGCCGGTGAGTTTACTCAAGGGGATTATCGCCGTGTTGCTGTCTAACGAGCGAAATTTCGCGGCGAAATTGTAGCTGTTAGGCAACATAAAATTTTAACACGGGGAATATTATTTCAGATTTATTTTTAAATCAGCCGTGAACAGAAAATTTTCCCTTGAGTGTTATTCAACGGATTAGAAATTGCGTGCCAGAGTAAGCGTGATACGGTAATCACGTTAGTAAATTTTTAATTAATAATTGGAAGTGATTAGAGTTTGGAATTTTAAATTACTTGAAGGCTTAGAATTTTAGCATCATCGAATTTCGTTTTTTTTTGTGGGAATTAAATTTGGAATTTTTGGTTTTAGTTTTTATCGTGTATTTTGGTTGCTCCGAAATAAAGATTTTTGTAACTCGCACGCAGGTGAAATAAAATAGCGTTGAGGTAATAATTAGCGTGGTCGCATTGTGCGTTTGATTGCACGCGTGCGCACTAGAGTGCGGCAGCGCGTAAGCGTGCCGACCGCGTAACGCGGGGTGCAATGCACACATGAATGAAGTTTTAGTACGGTTTAGTAAGCGGTGGTGCTGCTGAACGGAGAGTTGACTTCTAGGTGAATTTTCTTTTAAATGTCGACAATTGAAAGGCCGGATGCAATAAGGGGGTTAGCGCTCGAAAACCCGTAAAAGTATTGTCCAAGTGACTAAATTTCCAATGTAGCCAAATTAATTTTTAAAAAATATCACCTTGTAGGGAATGAAAAGAAGTATTTTTACCTAGAAGGAATTTTTTTTATTCGACTTTCTTTTTAATATAAAAATTAAAAACTGAAAATTTTGTTCATCTATTTTTAATAACTTTCAAAAACATTAATCGTCCAAACTTGGTCAAATATCATCGAAATATTTTGAAATTTGACAGGGACGTGCAGAATACTCCAGCGTTGCCTATGGGATTGATAAAAGGATGTAAATCGATAATTGTTAATAATTATTTAATTGCAAATATATTGCGATCGGTAATTACGTTTTCTTAACTTTAACGGAAAAAAGTATCGAGGGAAGTTAAAGCTAGGAAAAACTTCCAGCGAGACATTTGTTCCTTAATAGTCTAATAAGTTTCTGACAAAGTTTCAAATTGATTTAATAATCAATGACTTAAATAGAGCGTTATTAATAAAGACGCGCGCCAGCAACATCGGCGGCGCGGCGCGGCGTGAGCTCAGACTGCGTCGCACACGTTTTCGCAGTGGCGTATCACGTTTATAAAAATTAAAGAATCATTACGTTATTGTGTGTGTGTGTGCGTGCGTGCGTGCGTGCGTGCGTGCGTGCGTGCGTGCGTGTGTGTGTGTGTGTGTGTGTGTGTGTGTGTGTGTGTGTGTGTGTGTGTGTGTGTGTATCCTTATGATAGTATTAATGAACATATTAAATTTTAAAGTACAAATTTATTTATTAACATACTAACAAAATATAATTATATGTACAGACTTATAAACTGTGTCTTTACGTTATATAAAACATAATATCGTTACATAATAATTCGTTAATTTTTATAAACGTGATAGATCAGTGCAAAAACATGTAAACACAGGCTTAGCTCACGCCGCGCCGCGCCGCCGATGTTGCTAGCGCGCGTCTTTATTAATAACGCTCCATTTAAGTCACTTATTATTAAATCAATTTGAAACTTTGTCAGAAACTTATTAGACTATTAAGAAACAAATGTCTCGCTGGAAGTTTTTCCTAGCTTCAACTTCCCTCGATACTTTTTTCCGTTAAAGTTAAGAAAACGTAATTACCGATCGCAATATATTGGCAATTAAATAATTATTAACAATTATCGATTTACATCCTTTTATCAATCCCCCATAGGCAACGCTGGAGTATTCTGCACGTCCCTGTCAAATTTCAAAATATTTCGATGATATTTGACCAAGTTTGGACGATTAATGTTTTTGAAAGCTATTAAAAATAGAAGATCAAAATTTTCAGTTTTTAATTTTTATATTAAAAAGAAAGTCGAATAAAAAAAATTCCTTCTAGGTAAAAATACTTCTTTTCATTCCCTACAAGGTGATATTTTTTAAAAATTAATTTGGCTACATTGAAAATTTAGTCAATTTGACAATACTTTTACGGGTTTTCGAGCGCTAACCCCCTTATTGTATCCGACCCTTCAATTACTGCGCGCGTTCGAAAATTTGCGTCGTTGAATGATTAGATTTTAAATTTGACACATCGTGTTTGTGCTGTGCTAGCTAAAGCTAGTGTTTGTGTTTACAATATTGATTGTGTTGTGCTAGCTAAAGCTAGTAATTGTGGGATTCGCGCTGTGCGTTAAATTGCACGAGTGAATATAGAGAGCGGCAGCGCGTAAGCGGGCCGATTGTGAGATCCGCGGTGTACCGTGCATGCACGCGGAGGTATAGAGTTATTCTACAAAGTAGGCGGCAGCGCTGCTTGGTACGCGTGGGACGATTGTAGATTGTGAGATGTTGCGTGTGTATCATAGTTGTGTTCTTGTAATTTATTGAATATGGATGATGTATGAATTTGATTCGATGATTGTGCAGGGTGCTAGCTGGAGCTAGAACTCGTATAACTCGCGCAGTGCATTCAATTGCACGCGCGAGTGTAGAGAGCGGCAGCGCGTAAGCGTGCCGAAGCGAGATTCGCTGTGCGTCGCGCCGCACGCACGCGAATTTAGAGGATTGGCCGAACGAGGGGTGATAACTCCTCAGCCACGGTTATTGCCATTCAGGGTGGGGGAACTAGAAACTCTGCTAGATTCGCGTTGATTCCTGCCACGGTAGATGAAGTTAACAATCAAACGGATTGTTGATCAGGGTTCGAATTTGATGTAACCTTATTCGTGGTCGGGGGAATCGGAGCGAGATGGCATCTTTTGTGCACTCGTAGGGAGCGCGACAAAAGTGAGATTCGCTGTGCGCTGCGCGCGCACGCGAACATAAAGTATTGGCCAAGAGAGGTGGTACCGCCCCTCGGTCACGGTTTCTGCCATTCCGGGTGGGAGGTCCTAATATCGCGTTAGATTTGAAGAGTCCTTGCGGGAACCTGCGTGTAGAGCAGGTGGCCGAGTAAATTGAGATAAAGCCTGGCTCTATTTTCGGAGTAAAGTCTTTATTTCGGATTTAGCTGTTGGGGAGAGTCTTTCGCGATGTCAACCTCGAGTCACGCGCGGAAAATGCGCCGGGTTCGCCGCATTGTGGGTGCGCGCGTTAGATGAAGTCATAGTCAAATTAACACTGCGTCTACTGATGGCATTGCTCGATCAAGACGGGCTCAGCGCCAAGGGTACACGCGAGGAATTACGCGACCGGAGATTGAGGGTTGACGTGATGAAGGTGGAACCGCGGTTAGACGTACCGGTGTATGAGAATGATTTCCGTAAAGAAGGATTGCCAGTAACCACGGCCGAGTTACTGATGCAGTCTTCTCGTGACGAGTTGTGCCGACCGGGCCGGATGAGAGAGCGCCGGCGGGCTCGGCGGACAAATCTCAAGTCTCAGAACCCGTGGAAACGGGAGGGAATTAGATAGATAGATAGATAGATATTTATTTATTGTGTTTGGTTCACAAAGTGTAGAGAATAAAATAATACAATAAATCGCCAAAGTTAAGATAAAATAAAAGAATGTCATAATTTAAATACTAATAGAAGATATCACAGTCAAAATAATACAAGTGTTTACACAGTTGCAAAGTGTGATTACAGTCAGAGTTATATAATAATAATACTGAATACAGTAAGTCATAGAGGCGAGCATCGTAATAAAAACACAATATTAGCAATAAAAACATTTGGAATACCTATCAGTCAAGGATATTAAAACTATAGAAACATTAAAACTCATACATTCATCCAGTACATTCGTTCGTCCAGACATACTTATAAATTACAGTCATACAACTAACCTAAGAGTACGGACAAAACGAATAAATAGTGTATATGGGACAGCACAAGAATACATGTATCTGTCCCTTTCAAGGTGACCTATTCTAGGTCAGACATGTGCCTCTTTACTGCACGCTTGAACCAACTGTGAGATGGTAGATTACGAATCTCAGTGGGTAGGGAGTTCCATAAATGCGCTCCTCGCACCTCGAACGATTTAATTCCGTACTACTTGCGCATCAGAGGGGGCTCAAGTTCTTTTATCGCTCCTCTCACATTACCTCTGGGCACATATCTAGTAAAGAGGCCTACTAGACAGTTAGGAACGTTCATTCGCACGATTTTGTACATCAGTACAGCCATAAAATATTGCCTCCTCGAATCAGTGCGTAGCCAGCCCAATGAGATTCTGTGAGGAGTGATGTGATCATCCCTCCTAAGTCCCACTACGTAACTCACACCTGAATTCTGCAGGACCTGCAGTCGGATCCTCAACTCCTGAGAGGCGTTCAACAATACGACAGAACAATAATCCAGATGAGGGAAAAGCAATGCCTCAACAAGCCGTTTGCGGAGAGTCTCGGTAGTGTACTTTCTGAAAAATCTTAGATGGTACATGATCCTGTTGCATTTTTTAGTTATTTTATCGACATGACTTTTCCAGGTTAGCCTGGAATCTAGTACTACACCGAGACTCTCAACAGAATCTGAAAAGGGAACCTTCGTACCACAGCTCATGTCAATGCAAAGCGAGGAATCGCTTTTAACGCTATTGATGTATCGATTGTTACCGAAAACAATCGCTTTCGTCTTACCTGCATTGAGTTTGAGTGAGGTACGAGTAGCCCATTCCGATACTGTCCTTGCAGCCCGCTAAATCAGTGCCACCTCCTCCTCCAGTCCATCGCGTCTAATCTGGCAATAAACTTGCAGGTCATCTGCATATAATAAATGTTGAACACACAACGGACCGAGTTCACCCGCCAGGTCATTGATATAGAGGCAAAACAATAAGGGTCCTAGTACTGACCCCTGTGGGACTCCTAAGTTTATGCTAAGCCATGAAGACTCACCGAAAAATTTAGAGGATACGCGTTGCATCCTGCCTTCAAAGTAGGAGTTGATCCACAAGAGGGCAGCCCTAGAGAACCCCATCAATCTTAACTTCTCGAGAAGTCGGGAAGGTAGGATGGTATCGAATGCCTTACTAAAATCAAACAGCAGAAGAATTGTCATCAGCTTTTTGTCCATGCCTGTTCTTATGTCGTCTGTTAGTTTAAGTAAGGCCGTTTGCGTGGAGTTAAATCGTCGAAAGCCAGTTTGTTTTGGGTCGAGTATTTTAAATGTCTCAAGATGCTCCATCAGTTGTGAATGTGCAATCTTCTCCAGCACCTTTGAGAGAAAGCACAGTAAGGCGATAGGTCGAAAGTCTGAAGGAGATGAAGGTGCCTTGCTTTTCTTCAGAGGAACAATGTTTGCTCTCTTCCACAGGGCTGGGAAGACGTTAGTGGTCAAAGAGGAGTTGAACAGCTTAACCAAGAAGTTGCCGATGACTGGCAGTGCTTTGACAATGACGCTTTGCGGAATGCCATCCGCTCCGCGTGCCTGTGATGAGAAGTGAGATATCGCAATGACTACATCGTTAAAAGTTATGGGTTTAAATGAAAAACCCTCTGAATTACCCAATGAGATAATTCTGCGACGAATCTCACTATCATCTCGCGGAGAGACCGTCACGCCGGCAAAGTGACTGTTAAGCTCATCTGGTGAAAATCCGTCCAGATCCTCAGTATGCTTGGGTAAGAGCCCCAGGCCACGCAACTCTTTCCAAACGTTACCATCTGATAGGGCATCTAAAAGTCTGGTTTGGAGGTAGGACGTCTTAGCGAGATTAATTTGTTCGTCAAGTTGTTTCCGTAGCGTGATGAATTGATCGTATAAAACTTGTTGTCCAGTCCGCTTGTAGCGTTTGTAAAGTGTGTCACGTCTACGGAGAAGCTGGCCAAGCTCCGCATCAATCCACGGCAGCCTGCCCTTTTTAGGAACAACAGTTTTCTCCGGCGCCAGGGTGTCCATAGCTGCCGTGAGATTGGTACAAAGATAGTCCAGAGCTTGCTCGGTATCAACGACGTCACCATCGAAGGGTGTCCAATCACAGCTATACAACTGAGCCGCGAGATCTTCAGGGGCTATATTTTTATAGTCTCTGTCTGTAAAATTGGACTTTTTTGGCACAACCGACTTAAGTTTAATGGTAACATCTATAAAGTTGTGATAGCTGTGAAAGTTAGCTGGAATGTTTCGGCCGTCGATAATTATGTCATTGTCGTCGACGAAGATAACGTCAATCCAGGTGCCAGGTTTACTTTTGAAATGCGTGGGGCCGTGCTGGACCAGCTGCAACGACAATTCAGACGCAAGGTTGCGAACAAACCTCGCATCATGTCTGCCGCGTTGGAGGTCGGCATTCAGATCACCCATGATTATTTTGTGACTAAAGTCACCTGACACGGATCGCAATGTATTGAGCAGATTCGAGTTTTTTAGGAAGGCTATTTTTGGCGGTCTATAAATTACTCCAACAAGAATAGGCGGGTTTTGACGATCGCTGATGGAGCAAAATACAAATTCCGGCAATTTAGGTTTACCCTTCCGCTCGGTGCCTGATGTTGCTAAAATCTCACATCGCAGATGTTTCCTTACATATAAGGCTACTCCTCCGCCATTTAAATTGCGATCCTGCCTGATAATTTTAAAACCTGGGATCCGAATGACGTCGTCTGAAACAGAAGAGTCCAGCCAGGTCTCAGCAATACCAAGTAGTTCGTAGGAGGGATTATCGTTAAGAAATTGACAGATTTGATCAATGTGAGCACGCAGAGAGCTCACATTGATAAAGCCCGCTTGTAGCCCACTCTTTCTCCCTACGTGCTTTCCGGTGGGTACCCCGTCTAGTCACTTAGCATCTTTGTCTTTTGACTCCTTTTTACTCACTTTAGATTTAGGTTTTTTTACAGTTTCATTTTTAGCGGTATCGGTTGTTTCACCATTACTGGAGTTTATCACAATATCGTTAATCTGTGTTGCAGGTATTTGATTATTAATCACCTCGGGATTCGCATTCTTATAAGACATCGCAATAGCTTGTAGATCAGTAGGTGTACGGAAGACAAATACTCGCGCGCCATCTCGCATTTTGGTTAGAAACTGACCTTGTCTATGCCATATATATTTAAAGCCTAATTTGTTGGCTAAAGATTTTAAATTTTGGAACTCTTTATAAATTTTACTTGGTAAATACTCGTTAATAAAAATAGAGGCCACAGGTAAAGCAATGTTCCCACCAAAATGCAAGGGATCTAGGTTTTTTGTATTTAATCCAGTAATTTTGTGCTTATTTTTCATTATTTGACTGACGAGGTCACGACTTGAAAGCCTAACTAGCAGGGCAGAGGCACCACCTGAACCACCTCGGACTTCCTTAGACTCAGTTTCGTGCGCGTTGCCGACATTCTTATTGAGCTGTTGAATATCTGTAATCTCCGTTTTTTTAATAGATGATTGCACACTGCACAGCACAGCGTGCACGAAATCAATGCGCTCAATATTGGCTGTCACACAATCTAGAGCGCATGATATTACAAGCCCATCGTGCTGCTCTGCGTACGAGCCTTCTTTACAACTTGATTCACAAGGAATGTTTTTGATGTTTCCATGTTTGATAGTGTTTGTGCTTGAAAATTGTGCGGTATGTTCAGAGGTTCGTGCAGATACACCTTGATAAGGAGAGACAGAGTCAGGGATGGTTTCCACCACGGTCGCCATGCCAGAAGTTGAATTACCAAAATTTTGATCGATGGAATGGAATTCTTCTAGAAGATTTCCTTCAAATCTTTTAAGTTTGGATATTATCTTTTTAGTCATTTTATTCTCTAGTTTTGTGAAATTGTCATTAATTATTGTGTTGATGTTGTTTTCAAAATTATTTAATTTATTTTTCAATATGCTATTTTCTTCCATCAAATCACACTGTTTAGTCTGCAACTCTACCAGCTGGGAGTTTTGACTGCGAACTAAAGGGTCGAGTTCGAGCAAACTATCAAATACCTTCTTTGTTTGTGTCTGTAATGCTGGTAGAAATTTTACAGAGTCACCCAGGTCGTCAAGTTTGCGCGAAAGCGGCTCCATAGTAGTAGTGAGAGTTGAGGAAAGAAAAGAGATGGAAGTATTAGACGGCTGGACTGCGACCGTGCTGGCACCTAACTTTTGTGAGTTGTAAATATTATTCAAATTCACTAGTGACTCGTGACTAGATAGTAATTTCTCTATCCGGTCTTTGAGGAACTTATTTTCATCGAGGACTTTACGCAGATCAATTTGAAACATGTTAAATTTAACTGATTGCTCTTCAATCTTCTTCTCTAATCGGGTGATTTGGCTAATTAATGGACCTACAGCATCTTCGGTAGCTATTTTAGTTCGTGTGCTGAGAGAAAAACTTCCAGTATTTACTGCGTCCAGCTTCTTCATAGTTTGGTGTTGAAAGTCGTCAATAGTTCTTTTGAGCAGTTCGAACTGTCTGCTAAATAAATCAAGCATTGAGGCCGGTAACGAGCAGTGGTGCACAGGACTTAATGGAATCGCCAGTGTGCTCTTGCTATCGGTAATAGTAGGAGTAGATGCCGTTATCACGTTTTGCTCGTTCATGGAAGTAGTAGAAGCGTTTAATAGCCGTTTGTTAGGAGACGTTTTGCTTATTAAATTGTTTTTTCCTTTATTTCCTGTGTCCGGTTTTCCATTTATCTTAGCCGAGATACTGGTATTGGTTAATGATTCTGTGCTGTAGTCTTTGGTCGTGTTATGAGTAATCTTGATGCATTTTTCACAGGCAAATGTCGATTTTCCTATTACTGTCATTGTGTTACAGACGTCATGGTAAGCTTTTAAGCAGATTTTGCACCTGCGTAAAATTGCGTCTTTACGATCTCTTTTTTTGCACGTTAAGCATGAGACTATAGCTACTGTTGGTGCCATAGCGTGTTTCAGTGTAGGACGATATTTAGTATAAGTCTACTAATATTAATACTTTCGTCACAGGAAACAGTCAAAATTTCAAGGTCAAGATCTTTGAAAGTATCCCCAAGTCATTATTTTATTATTTACAAAATTTAAATTGAGCGCGCTAGAATTATTTTTAAAAATAATTATTTAAAAATATTACTTTATTTAAAAATAATTTTTATCTATGCCCATCAATATTTCGGGTGGCCTATACGAGCTTTGTCGACACTATAAAGTTTGGCCGTGTACACCTACTTGCAAGTTGAGAACCTCCCTCTGTCGGCCACCTCGAAAAGCTTCTCCCCTGTCTTCTCATCGAACGGTCATTTCGGGTCCAATTTCTATCGCAGCGACTGGAAAGGCAATGACTGCGCGTGCGCTGTAGTTGGAATGACGTGCGAATTGGCCTTTATATACTTCGGAGCTTCCAGAAAAACTTAACCTCTCACTGGATTGAACGACTTTTTATAGGACTCCTACGCTTTGAATATCAAAGGTATGCAGTTGTCACTCCGGGTGCTTGAAGTCTGCAGGAGTCCGCAGTATTCTATAACAATTTGAGCTCCCACGAGTCGGTTAATAGTTGTAAAAAGGCGACTTACTTGGCAGCGAGCGAAAAGTGCGTCAATCCTTACCGGAAGAGAGAACTGAGAGAGCAATTAGCGGAGAGTGGAAGCGTGGTTTTAGGTGGCGGTGGAAATACCGCGAGGGATGTGCGGGTAGATACATTGGTATCCGCGAATGCGCCAACTAGCGAGGTGCCGCAACAGTCGCACACAGGGATGGACCTTGGCCGCCCCACAAGTAGTGCACTGCCGGTCGCACATACCGTACCTCCCGGGGGCACATTAGGTCCACGGAGAAATACGGGTAATCGGGAGGGCGCAGGATTTAAAAGGAGATGTTTTTTTTTTTTGTGTAAAACGTCGAGCACGAACAGAGTGAGTGTTCGCTCCCCGGTTTTGAGGCACTACCACACTCATCGTTTTATCGACGTCGGCGTGAGCGTTGGGGTTAGAGAGTCGATCTTCTCGCGCCTTGCACGGCGCGATGGAAGAGCGAATAGAGAGATCAGCGAGTCCATCGCGTGACATTCGGAAGCCAGAACCCGCGAGTTCTGGGGGCGAAACGAGCGATAAGCTGCAGCGAACGGGCCGGGCGCATCGCTTTGTATGGCTTGGCATCGGGGAGGTGGATGGATCGCACCGATGACATACAGCACCGCCAGTAAAGACTGTCATCGTGTGCGTGATGTCGATATCCCCGGGCCATCCGTTGCGCTTTGGCGGCCCGCGTGCTGTAACTATTCTGCTTGCCACGTTCGCGATGAGAAAACTGCGCGGTTTTGTTTTTGGGAAATTCCGGGTAGAAAGCGAGATACGGACGAAGGCTGGATGGTTAAGGGAAGTCGCGAATACCGGTCGCAACTTTCCGTCGTAGGGAACCCAAGGAACGTAGCGTCGACTACGGAGAGATGCAAATTGGCCGCGGATCAGAAAGCATCGAGTGACGGGAGTGAGGAACGTCAGTCGATGACTTAGAGAGTGTCGCGCCGAATTTAAAGAGAGAGTGGTGGGGGCAAACACATGTGGTGCTTGCTAACGTGTCGAGGGGTACGAGTATTAGAGAGGTGCAGAAGCAGCTGCGCACCAGGGCGGGCTGCGGCCGCCATGGTAGAGCGTTGTTGGCTGCACAACTCCTGCGGGAGCACCGTTCACACAGAGAATGGCCTGTAGGTAGGTGGGACAGGGACGTTGTGTAAAGTAGAGGAGGGGGTGGGCGCTGCGCGGTCTGATCAGTTGGCATACGGCGACTGCGACCGCACCAGGAGGCGTGAGTGGTTTCGAAACGTTCGCGCCTTCGTCAACGGTGGGTCGTGGTGCAGTGATGGCAACGGGATTAGACGCGGGCATAGAGGCTGCCCCTCCTGCACATGCTCACCTAACATGAGAGATAATGAGACTCCAGGCGTTGAGAAGTGTGGGCGGTAATGAGGCTGGGCGCACCGCGTCAAGCGTAGAGCGCTCAGCATAGAGAGAAAACCGAGAGATCTGAATTAGCGAGCCTGACCATGAGCCGCTGAGGAGTCAGCTGAGCGCCGGTCAGAATAGAGAAGAGAAGTGAATGGAAGAAAAATAATTTTTGTGAGTTCGCTTGATCGCGATGCGGCTACGCACCTGCTGAGGCAGCGCTAGCATTCGGCAGATCGGCGAGATAGAGACCTGGAAAGATGAGTGTCAATGAGTGAATGTATGTTGGTGTTGGGTAGTCTATGTTTGCATGTAGGACGATAGTCTCTCTAGCCGTGATAGGAGAGGAAATAAAGGGGAAAATTGCGCGTATTTTCTTCCTGGCTCTTTCTCTGGCCTATCAGATGGCGAGAGAGTGTGAGAGAAGCATGTGAAATGGTATATCTGAAAAAGGACAACTGATGACATTTTATGATGTGGAATAAGTATTCACTGACAGCCGAGCGGCGCGCGTACACGAGCGAAGCATCTTAGAGCTTCGTTGGTGGGTGCTGGGCAATTGAAAAATTTTAGCGAGTACACGAGGCGATGGCCACTCGTGGGTACGAGAGTGCTGAAGCCGCTGATCTCGGAGAGATTCGCGGCTTGGGAGGGGCTGTGACGAGGAGCACGCTTAACAGCTGTGCTCTCGTCGCCTCGCATTCCTCGTTGCCTGCGCTGGCCAAAGCCCGTGTACATACGAAGTATTTGTGTGTACACTTACACGGGCTTTTCTTTGTTTACGAGGATTCGGCAACGACGCAAGGTGTGAAGTACGCACACATATGGACACACACGCAGGCAGAGGTACCAGCGGAGAGGGGAGCGACGCTGGAGAAACGAAGAGAGCGCGTCTAATTGCCGCGGGGAGTGTAATCTCGGCGCCTGCCGGCGCAGGCCGGCGAGAATCACGGCTGAATAGCCAACGCGCACGCGCAATTGTTTCGGCAAGAAGCCACGCAGCTCTATCGAAGAGAGAGAGAAAGAAAGCGAGAGAGTACCGAGACTGACGACGCCCTGCCAGCTCTGCTGCCCGTCTTCGCCGAACAGCTCCATCAGCGCAGAGGCGGTTGTTATCATCAGCGCAGAGACCGTCTTCTTCGTCAGTGGCGAGCCGCAGCTGACAGGACGAGCGGCGCCAGAGCAGCGGCGAGTCCAACACTAGCGAGCATCACTCTCTCCCAGAAAGGCGAGTACAGTTAACTCCGGGCCTCGTGTTGGCCAGCGCGCGTGCAATAGCGAGTACGAGAGTTGGTATCGCCGTTGAGCGCCGGTAATCGGCTGCGCACGGCGATCACTCCCGGTATAGAGTGCGGGGCCGCAAACCCCGGTTGTGAGGCCGCGTTCGATGCGCGTGCACTAGAGTTCATGTAAAGTCTCCATTTTTGTCGGCGCGGTTAAAGCAAGTAATTTAGAATCACGTGATTATTGTCGGGTTAACATTGTGAGGAATTATCAATAAATGAAAAGTGTTCTTATATGCTGGTATTATTTACGAGTGCCTTCTCCAAATAACTTTCCTCTCTCAATACAGGAGTCGGCATCCCACCGACTCCGCGACGATTGGAGCGTCAGCCTCCAGATCCGGCTCAAATAAATAAGTTGTTGCATCTGCACAGGGAAAATTAAGGTGCAAAGTTACAATATATATATATATATATATGGATCGCGCGCGCGCATTCTGCTACTACGTGCACGCGCATATGTCCATGGTGTGATGTCAACAATCGCATCGTCTGGCTCCCGGCGTTCCCAGTGATGAGGGGGTGGCTGCTGCAATACGCCGCCGTGAAGAATGTCGCCCCTTTCATCGTGTTTACTGGTTGATGCGAGGGGCTATTCATATAAAAACCTAGGGTACAGGTGATTACAGATTTCAGATGATTTCATTCCATAGTTTCAGTGATTGCAAAGTTGAATTATTTAAAACAAAGCTTTGTAATCTTTTTAAGGATAATAATGATTTCAAATAATTCAAATGATTTCCAATGATTCCGAAATCAAGATGAAATCAATCATGAATTTTAAACTCCCAGTTGAGGGTTCAAATCTCATGCCTTTTTTTCTTTTTTTTTTTTTTAATAAAAACGATTATATATGCAATTCAATAATTCATTTATGGCCATACTATACGATATATTTTTCTTATTTTGAAGGGTTAAAATGTAGAAAAGAGAAATTTAGTTAAATAAATACTTTATTTGCTTAAAAATAATTAAATCTAATACAATTCCATTATCAACGAATTCGGGTTGCGAAATCGTACATATATAATTTTTTATATTTATAAAACCATGCCGATCCATAGGTACCATATTAAAGATATTTTTCCTTATTATTATTAGAAATCCTGGCATAGTTGCTTGAATATTCTAAACTTTTATTCGTAGAGCCACTTAAATACCCGAAGCTAAGAACGTGCCCTAAATAGCATTTCTTACAGTCTAGTCTTTGGAAAAGGCACCAATCGCCTACAGCAATTTCGTCGCATTTCTTTTTAAATACTATTTGGTTAGTACTGTTATTTTTACATTTATTTTTATTAGATTTATTTAACTCGCAGTCTCGTACTCTCTGTAATCTATCGCTACTGAGATTAAAATCGTTTTGGCTTAATAACCAACAGATCGAAGATTTTCTAACGATTGACTCCTTATTCATTTTATCTCTTACAAGTACGAATTCGCTAGTAGGACTAAGTTCTGTTTTATTTTTTTCATAATTTTTCAATTCCAAACTATCAGTCACATTAGATAAAATGTTCAAATCTTTAACTAAATCATTAGTTTCATTTTGATCACGCGTATCAATATTTGGCGAAATATCACGTGAATTCATTGAGGATTCATCTGGGGAGGTTAAGAGATCATTATCCATGTCAGTATCGTCTATATCTTCAGCAACATTTATATCATTCGACTCAATTAAAATATTTTCACACGATGTTATGTCAATTTCAATTCCAACAGAAGTGATTTCCGAAAACGCATCGTTTTTTGCTTTATCGAGTATTTTTATAATATTATTGCAATCAGGTAGTGGAGAATTAGATAAACATTTTTTTCTATCGGTATTGCTAGATTCAAATCGAGGAAAACGGAATACTTTGGTAGAGTCTTCAAAACTACTACTTGAAATGTCACTTTGCAACTGTATTCTTTGGATACGATGAATTGTTTCTAAGAGACTAGAATTAACGACAGTCGAGTAAGTAGTACTCATCGATCTTAATCTCCGAAAAAAACTTTCGCAAGCTTGACTAGAATACAGCCACGGTAGAAATAAATGTTCGGATTCTTCTCTTTTTAACTTTAAAATGACATTTATCAGTCCATGTGCATTTATTTCCATGCAAACATATGCATTTAAAGTAATAAAATTATTGGTTAATGAATAATTAGATTTTTTTAACCAAGCTCGCCAAAGTCTTAACACGAAAATACAAAACCATGCTTTGTATATGCGTAATAAGGGTTCAAGATCTTTACTCAGAAAAGCATCTGTAAATAAATTTATAATTTTTAAGTAAAGTACCGTTCCTTTACTTCCAGGAATTTTTTGGATAAGTAAATCAATGATTTTGTTGTCGCTGATTTTTTCATCGGACGCGTAGTTCATTTTGTCCTTTAAAGATAAATCTTTTAAATTAAGACAATGTTTGCCTTTTGATACTGTGTCTATGATTGTCTGTAAATGATTTGCCGATGCTAAATAATTACCAAAAGGTAAAACAATAGATGTTTTGAGAAAACGCGTTCTTAATTTAGCCCCCACATGTATAATATCTTGTATAACTATAAAATTGTCGGACTTGCAATCAGCACAAAAATATCGTATATGTATATTTTTGTCATCTACCCGAGTTTGCAATTTTGCATGTAAACGCATTGATTTTAAAAGTCGCGTATCTCCATCGGAAGAAATACCTAGTACACTTATTCCTTCAGATTTTAAACAATTTAATATGTATGTCCAACGTTTAGTCACATCTATATGCGTAAATTTGTTATCAGTACCAAACAGACATAGACAAAATGGAGGTCCTCTTTCAACTAAAGGTTGCGCAATGATAACATAAATTAATTTAGTTATAGTACCATTCTTGAAACTTTCTTCCATTTTGTTTACTGAGGTCGCACTATAGATGTTAGCAATAGACATTCCATTCGAATCAAACGGGAGAACAAACCCAATAAGTTGGTTTATTTCCTTGTCGTATTGAACACGACCAGTTATGCGAGTAGCATCTTCACTAAGCCATACAATTAACGGCAAATTTCGAGATATTAAAAATTCCTTGAGCTCTTTTGCTCTACATTGTCCTTCTCTAATAAAATAATTATATTGATTGATAGTGCGACTTACAGTTGTTAAAAATGGAAGTGGCAAATTGGCATACAATGTTTCGTATAACATCCTACCTCCTATAGTATATAAGTAAGTCGCAAAAAGTTTTAATGCATTATCATATCTATTACCACTTCTTTTCCTATTAGAATTCACGATTGCACTTTCGTGTAATTTTTTTAAAAACAGTTTAAAATTATCATTGTTATCTATGTTTATTTGCTCGTTAAAGTTATGCTCCAAAAAATATTTTAATTTTTCTCTTAAGTCTTTATTATCGTTAATTTGTTTTTGCAATTCGTCAAGAATAGGAAAATAAGCGGTAATACGGGGTTGATTTGAAACGACAGATGAGTACATTTTTTTCATACGACGTTCAGTCTTGACAAAATTTTCTGAAATAGGTCGAACATTTTTCAAATTGCTACTCACGGAAGGGTTCGTTCGATTATAATCCTTCCGCTTTAGCTTGAATAATGTCTAATGATGATTGCATTAATGTGGAAGTAATAGTTAAACTTGGAGTATCATCATTAAATGACGATTGCAATGTGGGTGTTGAAATTAAACTTGAGGTGTTATCATGATTTCCAGGATCGCTTAACACATTTTATGAAATTTCTTTTAAAGGTAAACTCGAAGAATATGCGTCTCCTGTAGAACTGGTAACATCGAGAGAGTTAGAAGTCGTATAATCGACAGTATCGTTATTTATTAAAGATGATACTTCTGTTTCAATATCCGAAAGAGACTTCTCCAAAAGGTCATTTGTTGTAGTTGTTTTTGCAACATTTTCATCATTTACATACGAGTATTTCATCAATTTTGATTTCGCAGAATTAGACTGATCTTTCTTGCGACTAACATTTTTATGTAAATGCCTTTTAAAATTTGAAATTACCCATCTTGAGCCTTTAGTGTCGACATCGCCACATTTTTTTAATGTTGATACTTCTAAACAACAAGGGCATTTTATTTTAGCGTTATAGGTATAAGATTTTGGCAAACCTTCACTTTCATAAATTTCAGCTACAGAAATCGTAACTTCAACTTTGTCAAGCACATTTTTTTTTCTCTTTAGTATCAGCTTCCATTAAAATAGATTTTTCAACTACAGTTTTTACGGCTTTAAGTAGGTTTTTACGTTCTTCGATGATATCTAAATTTGGTTTGATATTTGTTAATAACTTCTCTTTGGAATTTGTTGTCGATGTTGCTTGTTCATTTATTTTAGTTTTTTCTGACCCCGTTTTCAAATTCCATAATTTGTCTCCTGCACTTTGAGCAAATAGAACTAATTTTCGAATCACAAATTTGTCACCCATCGCAAAAGAAAATTTTTCTGGCTTCTTATAATACGGTCCATAATAATCTTTAAGATTTTCATCCTCATCTAAAATATCTTTCATTTCTTCTCGAACATAAATTTCTAGTTCCTTTAAAGCTTCGTCGGTCACACATTTAAATGCTGTGTGATTATCAAGGTTTGCCATTTTAAAAATATTTTTCACATAAATGGGCACTATTAAATTTTCCTTAGCTCCTAAAATATTCCAAAAATTGATAGAAGTTGAATTCATTCTTTCAGTTTTCGATTCGGTTTTTGAAGTGCCTTCCATTTTCTTAATATGTTACAAAATACCTAAACAATCAAAAATGTAGATATTTTTAGATAATTTAATAGAAATAAACATGGTTTACAAATACACAATCTTATGGAAAATATTCTTTTATAAATGAAAGTTCGTATATAATAAATGCCCAATTACGTATAATAATTGAAATTTCTAGCTTTGATGTTATTTTTTAATAAACAGTTACAACAATCTAGTTGTCTGTTTAGTATTTCATATCTTTTAATTACACAAAAAGACCGGGGCACTATATGCAGCGCACTGAAAGGACGCGCACACCCACGCTGAATAGCATTCACATGCGAGTACGCGCACAGATACGTTTGTGCACATCGTATATATGTATTATATATAGATATAAGGTGTACAAAAATACATATCCGCGCGCTAAGCCGTGTAGACGGGCCCTTAGCGAAGTTACACTGACAAAAAATAAGTTAAGATATCGGTCGTATAGAAATTACCATAACCTACGAGCGTAAAAGTCACATAACTCTAGTTTCTGTCCTCGTTTCTGTCTGTCTCTTCTCGAAACTAACTTTATGTATTTTTTTAATACTCTGTATGCAAAGCTCGATTTCGCGCGGAGTTCAATAAAAAAGCGTGCAATAAGAATGAAACTTCATATAAAAGATACGGTTCCATACGTGAGTGAGATGATGATTCTAACCTCGTGTGCAAGCTCGTGTGACCATTTCACTCTTGCTTCGCTCGGGCGCAAACGTCCATACGTCACTTCTTTACACTAGTGTCGAAATGTATTATTTTTAGAATACATAAGCAATAACTATATCTATATTCATGTAAAAATATATGTCGATGTACTTACGTATTGCAAAATTGATCTAGGTTAGTTTATGTATGTACGTTTTCCAAAAAACTTCCGCACTGCTTGAGAAGCTGCGAATAAATGACGAGCTCTCGAAGTAATGCGTGTGCTAAGGGTGCCGGCTTCGACACGTCCAAACCTCTATAAACAAACGATATACAAAAGACTTTCACGCGCCGCGAGATGCCACAACCCGTGTTGTATGCACCGACGGATGCGCAATATTTGTTTTGGTTTCGATTTAAGGATTTCGATTGATTTCAGTGATTTCAATGATTTCAAATGATTTCATATAAATTAATATATGATTGCGCATGTATTCAATCAAACTTTTTGCAAAAGAAATTTTAGATGATTTCATTAATTTCGGGTGATTTCACTGATTTCATGTGATTTCATGATTTCAAACTGATTACGAATGGTAGGGTTAGCTGATTTCTCAGACTGAATAGCCCCTCGGGTTGATGATGATATCTGCCACAGACAGGAAGGCAGCGTGTCGACGGAGAAAGCAAATTTTGTAAGCCCTTTCTCGTTCCTAACCTCTCTGATAGGTAAGCTGATGGTACTTTCTCTTGTTGCAGGTGCAAATTGTAAGATTTGACAGCTTTTATGTAACAGTTTTTGTTAGTTATTGTTTTAGTTTTTTTTATTGGTATTTAAACGATATCCTTTATATTTAAGAGTTCTATTGGAAATCTATTCTTTGTACGATAAGCAAAAATTCTCTATTTTATGTATATTTTGGCGTTTAAAATCGTTTCTATGGATTTAACTCGTCAGGTATTTATTTTACATGAAAATCTTAAATGGAAAGAAGTTTTGTTTAACTATTATCTATAACTTATGTATTGAATATTTTTGTGTAAAATTAAATACTGTCAAGTTACAGTCGAAAATCGTCCATTTTATATGTATTTTTTGGCGTTTAAAATAGTTTTTATAAGATTAACTCGTCAGGAGTTGATTTTACAAAAAAATGTTAAGTAGGAAAAAGTTTTGTTTCATTATAATCTACAACTTTTGTATTTAACATTTTTGTGTAAAATCAAATCCTGTCAAGTTATAGTCAAAAATCGTCCATTTTATGTATATTTGTGTTTAAAATCGTTTTTATAAGTATAACTCATTAGGAGTTGATTTTATATGAAAATGTTAAATGGGAGAAAGTTTTGTATTATTATAATCTACAACTTTTTTATTTAACATTTTCGTGTAAAATCAAATCCTGTCAAGTTATAGTCAAAAATCGTCCTTTTTATGTATATTTATGCGTTTAAAATCGTTTTTTTAAGTGTAACTCATCAGAAGTTGATTTTATATGAAAATGTTAAATAAGAAAAAATTTTATATTATTATAGTCTACAACTTTTGTATTTAACATTTTCGTGTAAAATCAAATCCTGTTAAGTTATAGTCAAAAATCATCCATTTTTGACCTTTTTTGCCGTTTTTCGCAATTATCTTGGTAAATATTGCTCTTAGAGAAAAGTCTTCAACGTGTTTTAATTAGTTTTAGCAGATAGACCTGTAGATATTAGCTTAAAATTAATTTTTCTAGACATTAGGCTTAAAAATCGATTTTTTGAGATATTTCTTTGTGCTCGCATTTGAACAATTTTTCATCGATCTTTCTGGTTAAGGGACCAGCACTTAGGTATAATCAGAGGAGTATTTTCCCGCAATCCCGATGAAATCCATCGAAAATTCGCTGCGATAATCCATAAACTTGATTACATACGAACGTACATACATACATCATAGAAAACGCCTAAAATGAACTATTTCTGGGCGGAAAATAGTCTTTGTACAGTAAATTGCTAGTTTTCGGGGAGTTACAATTTTCACTCTGGTGAAAATATAAGGCTCTCCCGAGTAGCGGTCGTGCCTAAAAATAAAAATTAAAGGTTACAAATAATTTATTTTAATCACTTATGCATCTTGCAGGTACCTGAGAGATGTGTTTCTTTGTATTTACATTCATTAATATACATAAATTGTGCAATTATATCGCTAGGGATACAAAAATCTAATGAATTATAATTACTTTCACATTCGCTAATGTTTTCTAATACAGAATTAATACAATTTTTTAATGTTATAGTGTAATAAAATATTCTTATTTTCTTTTCTTTATTTTTATCGATAACAATAACAAATAATTTTAATTAAACCAAATTTATCTAGACGTTTTTTAATAATAGAATCATTAATCTTTAAAGATTCTACGTAATAGTTATTAGTGTATCTTGTATCTTGTAAATCATTATTTTATATAAAGTGCAACCACGGAATAAAATCTCTGGCAAGAAACGCATTTCCCTAGTTTCTCGCTCAATTCTAAAAACAGGGTATCCCCACCCCAACTCAAACTACCAGCTCGAGTTAGACTTCACAACCTGTCCTCTCAATAAGCGCGCCAAGCAAAACAGAGTTTAGAAGAGACTTTTTAATAGAAAAATTTCATTTTAATAAACACACGTACACTTTAATATTCTTAAAAGTATATATTTTTATACACAGCACAATTTCCTATACTGCAAACGATATTCACTCTCAAAACGTTGTGTTACGTGCATTTCAATGTTGTCAACAAACTGACGATCGTCAGAACGCTTATTGAGAGGTCACGTGCGTGGAGGGGGTATACGTTTATGTAAAAAATTCTTCCCCTTACGAGCCTAGGCGCGCTTATTACCGAGTTACACTATACTAAGCAAGAATTAATGAAGCCTAAACGCTTTCCTTGTTCACTGAGAATATATTCCTTGCCGACACCAAGCAAAACGCATTCATTCATTTGAACGAAATCTTTGAGCCGATTTTCAAAGCTTTCAATCAGTTCAATTACTCTATTGCCAGTAGCAAAAAGTGAGGAAAAAGTCGGTATAGATTTATAGAGGAGAAAGCGTTTCACAACTTGAACGGCAACGTGCGTAGGACTAGTTTTTAATTTTAATAAGAGTTGATTTTCATTTTCGAAACCAAATGCATCGTGCATATGTAGAGGTCCCAAATTCAGAACACTTGCTGCTAAATGTAATAGTAAATGGACGTTATACGTCATTTGTTCTTTATCATAATAATGCTGAAAATAAACACAGAATTCAACCAATAAGTTGTGAACATCACTGATATCATCATTACATATGAAACTTCTAGATAAAATTTCTATACCAGCTACAAATTTTGATAAATGAAGCAAATATTTTTCTGGAAATATCCCTTGTAAGCATGGTACACAATAGAAAAACAGCCATGATCGCTACTCCGAAGCTTTCCACAAGTTGCTCATGCCAATTGATCTACGAGTCCGCGTGACAGCTTGAGGATTAATAGAAGTTAATTTTTCATTTACCATAGCCAGATGTATTTTAGAATTGTACATTTTTGTTCATCCTTGTATAATTCTGTGCATTTTTGTATATTTCTGTATATTTCTGTACTTTTCTGTACTTTTCTGTAATTTTGTCCGAAAAGCAAACAAAATTCACAGTAATGTACAGAAATTCACAGAAATTCACAGTAATTCACAAAACAGTATAGAAAAGTACAGTAATATTACAGAAAAATACATTTTTTACTTCCGCCAGGGGTACTACTTTTATGTTCAATATCTTATTATAACAATCTAACTTTAAGCACGATAAGTTGAAGTTATCTATGAATAGAAGATATAGCCTTAACAGTTAGCTAATATATAATAATAAACCGCACACATAATATACTCATGTTCCAGGTTCAATTGCATATTGACCCTACATCCATATAGATCACACAGTAAACCTATTTTTAAATGCATTGTTTAAATTGACTTATTTATTCACTCCTTCTATTTTAATCATTTTTGCTTTCCACTTTACAAAACTTCTATCAAAGTACACAAAATGAGATATATTTCACTGACATAAAGGCCAACTATATTTTATTTATTATACAAAACACTGATTAATGTCACTTTTTAATAATATACAATAATAATATGTTTGTATCGGGTAGATCACTACGTTATTTACTATCAGTACAATACTGCCTCTAAAACATCTTAAGTAGGTGTTGCTTCTTAACAGCTTTTGTTACATTTTGAGAATCTATATATAATACTTATCTATGTATTAATACTATTCTTTAACATCACCAATTCCATCATTATTTATCGCAAATGTAACTTCACTTTCAGGTAAGCATGAATCGTAAATTTTGCAAATCCTTGTTTCACCTCTTCTTTTACATAAATAAAGTCTAGTTGTACTTGTATGGGTAATAATATTGGCGCTAATAGGTTTCTTTTGATCACCTTCAAACATACTAGCTGCACCATCCACTTGAGCTACTACTTGATTAGTGATAACCACTGCACAACCAAATTCATGAGCTAATCTAAGCAATCGTAGCACTGGCTTTTATCAAAAGCTGAGTTTGGTGGTCAGTTGTATGCACGAGCACTTGCAACGTTGTCAAGTACACTATCCCCACTGATGTTATACCTTTCAGCTACAGCAATTAATCTTTCGGGTCTGAAAGTACCTTCAGTATCAATATATATGGACTTAGCCTTTGCACCTCCCATATCAACAGGTAGTTGGCAGTTAACGGCTAAAGTGTGACAAAGCTGTGATTCCAGTTCTAAATTCTCCAAAGATTTCTGTAATTCGATAAGAATCTGTTACAGAGCTCAACGTCTGTGAGAAAATTCTATAATCTGAAAATGAAAAAAATTTTCACAAAGTATCTAGTTTTTATTTCTTTTTAAGTTATATTTGCTTTTTTACATGATATATATATATATATATATATATATATATATATATATATATATATATATATATATATATCAAATGCAGCTTTCGAGGATCTATGTTAGCACGGATTCGATACTTTGAGGATTTTTCGAACTTTTGAGGACATCCTCAAAATTCCTTCGGTATAAAACGGTACTTTTGAGGATTTATATTAATACCTTCAACGCAGAGAGGGAGTTATTTCTTTAGTCAAGCTTATACGAACTCTGGAGAAAAAAACTATAGATCCTCAAAAGTACCGGTTTCCGATATATATATATATATATATATAATATGTTTCACCTAACCCCTTTATGGAGCCCATCCCTGTATATTAGTACCTACGCCCAGAGTTCCCGTATACAAGTAACTAAAGAAATAATCCCTCTCTGGGTATAGAAACTCTAGGTTGGGCTCCATAAACCGGGATGTATTGAATGTTTATGAAGCCCTGGCTCCATAAAAGGATTTGGGCTCCATAAAAGTAGTTAACGAGGTGTATTATATATATATATATATATATATATATATATATATATATATATATATATATATATATATATATATATATATATATATATATATATATATATTAGGCTAGTAAGTTTGAGGAGCTCAACCCCGGTCGGTCAGAGTGGCTAAAGAAATAATAACCCTCAGGTTACCGACTCTAGACAAATAGACTCTAGAAAACCCCTCAAACTTCCGCTCGGATGCTGAATATATAGATTGGAAGTTTGAGGAGGCTCCTCAAACTTCCCATAACCCCTCAAACTTCCAAGCGGGTGCTGAATATAATCCTCAAACTTCCAGAATTTCATATTTATATATATATATATATATATATATATATATATATATATATATATATATATATATATATATATATATATATAAACACATATATATATACTCTATATTACTTGTACTTTTTATAAGAAACATTTTCCAATTTGTTTCATAAAAAAATTGAATAGAAACAGAGATAGGATGACTTCACGAGTGAAGGAACAAATAAGGAAATTGTAACTTTTGTTATTTAATTAAATGGTTTAAAAATGGATTAAAGGTAAAACCCTTTTGAAATTTATATTCTAAAATGTTCAAACTTTACGTCGGTGAGCAAATTTTGAATAAAGAATCAAAGTCAAAATTTTATTTAATGAAAATCTGTAAATATCTCCTAAAAACCAGTAAAGGAAAACGCAATCTTAGTATCTAAATACGTTATCCTAACCGTTTCACCAGTGAAGGAATACATCGCCAGTGAAGGAACACTTATATAAAATGAAATAAAAATTTTCATGGATTCGAAAATTATCGTCATGTTAGATAAACAATATATAGAAAGCTTGATATTTTCATATATATATATAAAGAAAATGTTCGTTAACTGGTGACTGTTCCAATACTGGTGTAGTCACCCTATATCGAAAAAATCATTTTTCAATGTGAACTTCCGGCATGGATTTAACCCTCAAAAAGGCCTTGGTTGCCGATAAAAAAAAATATATTTGTGAATGTCTCATGGAGAACTACTATCTAGTATAGTTTTTATAATTTTTTTAATTTGACAGTTCGGGACATTTCCTTGTCAGTTCTTTTATAGGCAAACGTTGACGGTGTCAACGGCGCCGAACACAGTATACGCAAAGCAAAGGTAAAAAAATCGTCCAAAAAAAAATATGCGCCTTTTCTCGTGCTTTTTCAGCATCTTTTTACGTTATGCACGTGAAACGTGCCGTACTCGCTTTCGAGGAAACAAGTGGCGACCAATATATAAACTTTTGTCATCCATCGACAGCTTATTTAAATGTAGAAATGAACTAAATTTATTGTCTTTATTTAAGTGCTGAAATGACACTTTCATAAAAAAATCCGAAGAAATACTCGGGTATACCCATAGCATCCTTAAAACGGTGTTTCGAAGAACCAATCAGATGTAACGAATGCTGGAAGCTATGAAAGTATTCTCATACGGGCTCGTGTATATTTTAATACGTCGTAAACGAAAGCTTACGAAAAACATTCATTGGTTATTTAAGCTACTTGCTCGAGATATATTGTCTTAGAAAAAACAAAGCTTATTGACTGCTATGACGACGCTCGCCTTTGAGAAAAAACCAAAACCGTCTCGCGTCGACGGATTATCCAAAGTGTCAAAATGAAGAAGGCAATTAATGACAACAAATTTGAAGAAATGCTCGGTGTATATGCCGCATAGCGTTGTAAAACTTTCGAAAGATCCGCCAGATGCGATGAAAGCCTTTCGTTATGTTTAGCGGAAACAACCATTGCATGTCATAAATTTATTATCATATATTTGTTCTCACATCTACAAAAGAAATACGTATCAATGACACATACTGCTTTTCTTAAGTTTTTTGGTTATCCCCACTTTAGCAACCCTCACTATAGCAACAGTTTAACTCCCACCATCGGTTCAACTCCACACCACCATACCCTAAGTAAAGATCACCTCCAAAGCTACTCGTGAGCATCGAGTTAGCCATTCTCAGGCATTGACAGTATCAAGCAGCAACTAAACAAGCTCAAAGCACGCCTTGTCACGTGGAAAAGAAATACTTCTAAAAAGTCCCAATCAGGAGATACTCACTATCAGCAGCGAGCCGCCCAAAAAAGAAGGAGAAGACGGAGAATCTCCCGAAGATTATGATGCAGCACACAACTTTCTGTGGTTTGTAAAACTTCAGACAGTGTATAAACTATAAATTAAAAAAATTAGAGGAAATAGCGGTGTTTATTAACGGTATAATGATCTATGTTATTAAATCAGAAGCATTTGGTTGATGGTGCAGCTTATGGTAGACGTCAGGATAATGTGTGAAATTCGTCTCTGATGGCCAATTTTCTATCAGGGTTTTTTAAATAGATGAAACAACATTTATTTTTGAAACCACGTTTCGGACACCTTTTCTGTGTCCCTCTTCAGATAATTTTGTTATTAAGTCAAGTAAGCGTACTTGCGGGTGACAATCCGCTTCGTCAATGAAGGGACGATGAATTTACGAAGCGAATTGTCTCCCGAAAGTACGCTTACTTGACTCAATAACAAAATTAGCTGAAGAGGAACACAGAAAAAAGTGTCCGAAACGTGGTTTCAAAAATAAATGTTGTTTCATTTATTTAAAAAACCCTGGTAGAAAATTGGCCATCAGAGACGAAATTCACACATTAAATCAGAAGCAGTTAGAAAAAACGACGTGCATTTCCTAGACAAAACGTACATGGGAGTGATATTTTTTGAACAACAAAAAAACATGAAACAACTCGTGTGAAATCAATTAGTGTTTGCAAATTTTAACGATAGTTCTCTCGAAACCATGTTCTTCGAAGTACATGCTGATTATTTGGTTGATCATAAGGTCCTCGTTCAGGAAGCCGCAGGCCACATCAGAGGACAAAGAACGTCTCATCAGTAAGGCAGACAAGATAGACTCTTGGACAACCAACAAAAATTCTCCACATTGCCAATCCTTTTCCACCAATTCCTTCTTCTTTCCAAAAACAGAAGGTTATTCAAGATACAACTAATCATTATTTTTTAAAACACTTAATAACAAACGGTTGTTTTAAGAACCACATTTATATTCACGTGTAATAAAACTATTCATAACAATCGGACCACCATATAAAACACACACACACATGCACATCCACATCCACACCCAGACTCATACCCACACACACACACACACACAAACACACACACACACACATACACACATGCACGCACGCACACGCGGGTCTATATAGCGTACGAGTATACTGAGAGACCTCTCTCCCCTAAGACGTCGTATGGGGTCTTCTATAGCTTTATGGCAACAGAGATAGATCTCTCTCACCCCACCACATCTATCTCGCATCGGGGCATATACGACGGCTGTGCCATAGAAACACCCCGGTAAGCTCTGTGGCAGGTACAGCGGACTGTCTTCGTGGGGCGCGTTAAGTGGGTCATATTTACAATAGCAAGCGTAAACAATAAAAAACCAGTAGCTAAGTGTTATTATTTGTGGGTAATTAAACACCCATTGCTTACACTAATTAGCTACTGTTCACACTTGCTACTGTAAAAAACTGAATTAATGACCATAACACAATTAGACTAATGATCATAACACACTTGGGTCAGCGCATCGCTTGTAACATGACAGCCGTCTCGCCATACCTGGCTATATATTATTAGCGTTTAACCCATTAATACGCAAAACGACCAATTGCGTACGCAGGTTCAAGTGTACGATTCGAAATGAAAATGGAGGTAATTTTCTTCAAAAATCGCATATAGGGGGTTTTCGAAGGCTCTATCAGAATCCAACATTTATTTTGCATAAAAACTTCAATTATTATTTTATTTTTTGTGTTTTGTGAAAAAAAAATCACATGATAAAAACATTGGTTATATTCTTTACTCAAAAAGGATCCACTTAACTAAAAAATTTTATTCAACAAAAAATGCTTAGAACTAACCAAAGAAGAATTTTTCAATTCAAGAATTTTCAAAGTCTTTGAAAAAATAGTACAAAAAAATCAGCCTTTTTTTCGAAAAAATACAAAAAATAAAATAATAATTGAAGTTTTTATGCAAAACAAATGCCAGATTCTGAAAGACTATCCTCGAAAACCCCCCATATGCGATGACATGACACTTATAAACTCACTTTAATTTTCTTATGTAAAATCATTGTAAATCTTTCTTCACAACTAACAATTAACTTATTTTCTAACAAATTGTATTTTTTTAATAAACGTCTATTATTTTGTTATTTTTAACAAAAGTGTAATTTTTCTTCATATATTACTTATATATAAAGACGGGAGAAAATCACTTGTTTAGCCCTAAACACATAAATTCAAACCTTTTGTGCCTTACCACAGAGTTTATGATCAGAATATGGAATACTCTAGTAGTAAGTATTAAAATTTTTCATACATAAAATATATATTAAAGTAGCACATGAACCAGTGATTAAAATTTTCAGAAATCAAAACTAAAATTCATCTGATATATCAAAATCATACAACGAAGAAACGTTTCAAACAGAAAATAAGAACTATTGAAAATTCTTTGTGAATGTTGATCTAAAGAAAAAGTTTACCTTTTCGGAACTAAAAGCATCACTGCGAAGTTTTATTGTAGCCGCTTCCATATCATTTCTCTCTTTAAGTATAACGTCAGTAGCATTTAGACTTCTCTGTTCCTGAAATAATAATATGATAACTTATTAATAAAGTTGTAGAATGTATGGAAGCATTACATAACCTATCAACATAATATATTTGATCACATTTTTTTATGTTGAAACAATAGTGAATCTGAAAGTGACTTAAATAAACATTCAAATATCTTTGCAGAGTGGCTTATTTATCGTACAAAAATACGTGTACGATTTATTTCATTTAGTATACAGAGGGTAAAAAGATTTAAACTTGAGTGAATCATGCAATGGAAACACAAGAAAAATAAGATACGAGGAGAAAAAGGAGACGTGGAGGGATTAGAGAAAGAAAGAAGAAGATGAAATAGTATTATCTGTTCAAAATCGAGTTCGAAATCAAACTCGATTTCGAGCCCGATTTAAGGACTCGCCCGATTCTGCTCGATTTCTGCCGAATTGTAGGGAATTTCTGCTCAATTCAATTCGATTTCGAGCTCTCTTTCATTCCCGATGTTGAGGGATCCACTACTTCATTTCGAGCAATTATGCGAGCTCGTTTTTGGACACATTTTTGTGTTAGATAAAGCCAGACAACGAGTTATTTTCCATTTTTGGAGATCATCACGTTTTCAAATAACTTTTCGATATCATTACCGATAGCTTATCGACGGCTGAGCGGAAGAAGAACGTATCTCGACACGCGGATGAAGAACAACGTATTTTGGCGCGAGGATGAAGAACGACGTCTCTCAGCGCGCAGATGAAGAGCAACGTATCTCGGCGGACGGATGAAGAACGACGTATCTCGGCGCGAAAATGAAGAACGACGTACGTCGACGCGCATTTTTTTCTTCAAATTTTGTAGTGGCAGCACTGAGCGCTCGCGCTATACCGCGGTGATACTACATACTGACTATATATATCGGGCTTTGTAAAGCAAAGTTTGTTAAAGACAACATGACCACTGTGTTATTTTGTGTGACCGCAAGCAGTCGAATATTTTTATAAACAATCGTTGGCCTGTCAGCGGCGCTCGGCGCCTCCTGTGTTCCGCCGAACGCCGCTGACAGGCCTACGATTGTCTACACGGAGAAAAGAAAATCTTTACTGTTAAGACGCGTCATTAACTATTAATGAACGGACGTTTGGATGAGGACAAATGAATGTTCATTTATAGTTAAACCAATTCATTAACAGTTAAGAAATAATTCGTTTGAGAAGTATTCACATATTAAAGATTTCGATTCTTTACCACTAAGACACGTTTTTTAATAGTAAAAAATCTTTTTTTAATTATAAAAAATTACCTAAACTATATTTTTTTACATACATAATGAATATCCGATGTCATGCAGGGTTTTTTCGACTCGTTGATTTAGATTTTGAAATATATTTTAGTGTACAATGCAACACGCATACCCAGGAGATGATTTTTGCGTAAATCAAAGGATTCAGTGAGAATTTCAGGGTACAGAGGTTTTTTTGAGTTGCTGAGCTCGCTTCTGGGGTCTATTTAAGTGTATGACTGCACGCGCGTACCCACGAGACGATTTTGCGCAAACCAATGGTTTCAACGCGTATCTGACGGTACCCAGAGGGTTTCTCGAGTCTCTGAGCTCGTTTCCGAGGTCAATTATGACTACACGCGCTTGCCTAGGAGATGATTTTTACGCAAATCATAAAGGCTTATCGGCAACATGTCTGATTTTCTGTATTAAATAATTTGAATCATTATAAAAAGTACTTACAGAGTATTACTGTAGTATATTATACAAATACTTATATAATATTAAGAAAGTAGTGATTCAAGATTATAATGAATTCTTGATCCAGGTACCGGTAACTCTGATGTCAGTGAGTTATAATATCTATTCAAAAATTCAAAGGAAGGTTTGAGCACATTGCTAAATATATTGTATGACGTGCTCGACAAATCAAATTAGTTTTTTAATGTACATTTACTGCTAATATAAAATTTTGAAGCAAGGTAAGTGACATGAAGTCTTTAAATGTTACTCAATCACAGAATGGCTTACGGTTGCATGATTTAAGATTTTTATGGTTTTTATCAATTTTCAATGTGCTGTAGAATTTTTTCCTGAGCTCTGGCCATAAACTTATTTTCTTTAAATTAAAGTATTTTGTCCAAAGAATTGAAAAAAACTTTGGTGGAGAAATTTGGTACTGGTCCTTGCTTTTGGTCGATGAAGGTATACCAAAAACCAACCAATCAGAGACTTTCAAAAAGGGTCATAAAAAAATACTGGTGTATTCTACAAATAAAATGCAAACTTTTCCCAATTAATGTTCTATATAAAAAGTTTGAAGATTTTGAGTAGAAAAATGAATAACCTTGGATTTTAACCAAAAATTGCAAAAATTTTGAATTTTTGATGACTTTGTTTATTTATGCTGTATGTATATGTTGTATGACTTTTTTTATTTATGCAAATATCGACCTAAAATTTGAGGAATATGTTTTTTTCATAAAAAACTAAAAGTAAACGATTTTGAAATTTGGCATGCTCACTTCACCTGAAACATCCCATATACTTATAAAATAAATTAAAATTTTTGATGTAAAAAAATGTGAAGAAATAAAAAATAAAAATTAAGATATTGCGATTATCATTTACAATACCATACACCTTCTTTGTATATGAGAATATCAACGAAATTTTTAATATTCGCTTTTTGACAAAAAAACAGCTGCTAACTGAATTAGCAGAATGTTAATTTTTGATAATATTAATGACGTAATAATAATAATATTAATTTTAATATTCAGCGTGTGCTTATCAGAAATCTAATTGTTTTTAATGAGTTACGCTTGAGAAACAATTTTCTGAACTCATATAACATTTAAACTATGCTTGGCACCGATACGTATAACAAATCAAATCATTGTATTTTTAATGAAAAATGAAATCTGATAGAAAGATTAAGAAGAATCCTCACGTTAAAAAAAAGGTATAAAACAGAATTACTACAAAAATTGTTATTTTTGAAAATGAGTTACGCAACTAAATTACTTCAATCTTCTAAAATTTTAATTTATTTTTAATCAATTCAGTTATTAGACTGTAACAAAACCCATACATCTAGATATACAATGTTTACATTTTCTGTTTACAAATGTACATATTATATACTTATATGTATATATTTAAAATAGGCTTTGAAGATATCTCTATAGTTGAGATTTGACAGTTCAACATAGTAAGATATTGAAACAAAGTTTCAGTATTGCTCATACTAAAAAACGTTTTAGTTTTTTACTACACAGTTATAGTGTATAATAGATATACTAAAATTTTTATTTTTCTATCTATTATAATTTTATAATTACAATTTTAATAACAAATTTTTTTATTTTTTTGTTTCCTCCTAGAGGAAGCTTTGTAATAGTAAAATTTTAAGTTACTTTAACTTTAGACTAGTTTTTGAGTAAAAAATTGAAAACCGAGAAAAATGAGTTTTGTATGTCACACGATAACTGGAGTAAAATTCGCTTAATCGCTTTCCAATTGTTTTAAGGGGTAGACTCTGGATAGCTTTCGGCTAATTTCTTTGGGCAAAATGATTGATCCATACATTTCAGAGATATTGGAGTTTAAAATTTTTTTAACCTTTTTTTGCAAATCGTAATTTCTCGAGAACGGCTCTATGTATCAGCTCCAAATTTGTAGACAATTTGGTATGTATTATAGATAATATGTGTCTGAATTTTCATTAAGGTGGTCTTACACGTGAAAATTTTGAAAAAATCAACTTTTTTTTATTGAATTTTTTAATTATATATGTTATTCTGAACCTAAAAAAACTAGTTTGGATCAAAAATTAAAAAAAATTAAAAATGATATAGTTAAAAGAGCTTACTATCTTCAAAATGACGAAAAAATTGATTTTCCTTTTTTTTGCCTTTTCTATAGATTTCTGAGATATATATATATATATATAGGAACACGTTTACTTGCATGTGTTTTAAAATATAAAAAATTATTTAAGACTTATTAGTATAAGAATTATAAAAAAAATAATTAAATTTAAAAACGGGATTTATTATAAAAATAATATAAATCATATTCCGGAATTTGAAATCCAGTGGAATCGTCTTTTGAGTTGTGACAATTTTCCACTTGTGTTCTAGTAAAGTGACCATTCCGTCAACGAAATTTGACAGCAAATTACTATATTAATACTCCGTTTTGTATACGTATATACTTATAAAGCAATAATACCATAGTGTCAACACAGCAGACAGCTCAAAATCTCAAATAAGCCAAGATACATAACCATGTTATTTCAACAGTTTTTTTGCAGAGTTTTTGCTTTCAAATAGAGAAAGATTTTTTTCTTAGTGCTTGATTATTTTTATTCTGTGACGGGCGCCGATACAAGGTAAGGGAATCGCGTATACTGCGTCGCGAGATTCGAATCTCGCGCGCTTACACGTACCGCGATCGGCAGAGTGCCAAGCGGATCAAGCGACAAGCAGATAAAGAAGGAGACGAAGCCGCCGCGCCGTTACGAGCGGGAACGCGCGGCCATGTCGTCGACCACCGTGACACCCAACAAGTCGCGTTTTGGTGAGCTCCGCGTCTCTAGTTTTTTTTGTGTGTGTGCCGCGCCTCCACCACTGCAGCGAATCGCGAGACGGCGTCACCACCCATAGGAGGAGTGACAGCGACAGAGAGAGAGAGAGTACGCGAGCGCGAGGACGAGCACGAGAGGGAGAGAGAGGCAGCTCTGCGTATATTGCGTGCGATGGCTGGCCAGCCACGAGTAAGTAGGCTCTACACTGGTATCAGCGTTTCTGGGTGACGGGAGCGCGAGGTAATTCCCCCCGTCACCCGCGAATAAGCGACTCCGCCGTAACCGCGAGCGTGCGTGCAGTAGTTAAAGTCTCGGCCTGTCGCGTTTGGTGTTGATTCAATGTCCGGGTTTCGCGACCCTTAGCGCGTTTATCTTTCTTGGAATAAACCTCTTTGTTTTATTTTTATCTTAAATAGTCGAGTCACGAGTACTTATTCAGAGCGCCTTAACCTATGCATGATTTCCCGAATACCGCCCTCTACACTTTTCAGCAGCTGCAGCTAGTCGCAGGCATTGCCTCCTAGAGGAACATCGGTAGCGGGAGTAAGTATCTCAATAGCCGCTCGAGAGGTTAGACCGAGCGGCGTTGTACGCGGGAAAGACCGGCTGCGCTGGTAACGCTAGGTCATAGCGAGCAGCCGGTAGTTCGCGGGCAGCAGTTGGCAGCAGCGGCAGAGCGCAGCGCCGGTTCTAGTGGAAAGCGGCCTAGGCTTTCTACAATAGAAGCCGGGCTCGTATGTTCGGAACCTGTGCCGAGGCGCTTCTGCCGGACTATAGGTGATTCTACAACGGTGAATTGCCCGGGCGTAGAATACGCCCGTATATTACCCCGCGAACCCCTGAGAGGGATTAATACCCTCTCCATAACTGAACCCCGTTACAATTCATAAGTGAATTTAGGACTAAAAATTTAGTGTATTGTGTATGTGAAGATATATGTCTGAAAAGTGTAATTGTAATTATAATACAAGCGTGCAGTGACAGTTTTGTTTAAATTTGGAAAGTAGTTTCAGTTCAAGATTGGAATGCTGTATGAAAATTAATACTGAAAAACATGTGCATTGGCAAGATTGAATTAAGTATTTTAAAGAAGAGGCAGTAAAAATTTTTATCGCATAAAAATAAATACATCTTTTTTCTAAGAAAGATGAAAGTGACATATTAAGTCTATCTCACTATAGGATATAATTCAATTCAGAAGATTTGTGAATTGCAATAGGTGTCAAGATGTATCTATACACATAAATGCGACAAGCCTTCTCACAAGAATACAGGCTTAAATTCAAGATATATTTAATATTTAATATGTGTAATCAAGTAATCATTAAAAAAATGGGCTTATCGGCTTTTATGAACTTATGTATTTTTGTCTATGACAGTGATGGCTTCTTAAGTTTCGATTTGGATCATTGGGATTTCATATTTCATAAGACCTGGCGCATATTCAACATTTATTTTAGTATTATAAATAATAATCTAACTCAGTACAGTGTGTTAAAAAGTGATTTAACAGTGGATGAATCAAAAGTACAAAAGAACAGATTGAACAGTAACTTTTAATGGAACGAATGCTGCTAGCTTAGCAATAACTTTTAATGGAACGGATGCATGCAAGGTGCCAGAGCTTCTATTTTAACCATATTATATGGGAGAACAGATAACAGATATACAGGAAAATGAGTTTCAAGAAGGAATGGATGGGAATTAAATGACTGATTACTTTTTGAGTCTTGTGGTATTTTTCTTTGCAGGCTTGTTTCTCAAAAGATCATTTTTTAAAGTTTGTCGTAACTTTTCTCTGAGGCCAGTCTCTGAATTTTCATGAGACAAAGTGCAAATTGTTCCTAATTTATGTAGTTATGGGCGCAAGAGTTGCAATTTTAAGGTTTTCATGTATAAGTATTTTTTTCATGGCAAAAACACAAAAAATTCAAAAAAATGCAAAAAATTATTGCAAAAAAATCAGGTTTTGCCATGAAAAAAATACTTATACATAAAAAACTTAAAATTGCAACTCTTACGCCCATAACTACATAAATTAGGAACAATTTGCACTTTGTCCCATGAAAATCCATCATGTGGTCTCAGAGAAAAGTTACGACAAACTTTTTTTCTTGAAAATACTATAACTGAGGGTAAAATGCGTTTAAGGACCTCTGCCTTGGCTCATTTTATTCAAAATAAGTTATATATACAATATATTTTGATTATTTTATAATAATAATAATTTTTATCATTTTTTTAGGTAATTTTGGTCAGAAAGGCCTATAGGTGTAAGACCGCCTTAAGATCGTTCGATTACTTTTTCAGATATTTGATATTTAAAATTCTTGTATTTCTAAAAATGAGTTTCTTTGTCGCACAACAACTGGAGTAAAATGGTTTAAATTGGTTTGAAATTTGATTGAGATGTAGAGTTTATATATTATTTATTATATGAGTTCTTGGGATAAAAAAATTCGTCACGGAATTCGTTTACGAATTTCAGAGACATTTGAGGTTAATAGTTTGTGAGATTTCCTCATATATAGACATTTTTTAGAACGAGAAAATTGTAATTGAAAATGACTTTAAATAATTATTTTGAAAAATAGTTAATAATTGAAAATAGTAGATTATAGTGGTTATTATAAAACGGGATAACTCACTTTTGTAATTGTTTATATTTTCAATAATAATTTAATGACAGACATAGGATTGACGTTACATCAGTGACTATTCAAAATATTTACATTTTATCAGTGCCTTATACATAAAATATTAAATTATGAGGTATCATTTCAAAAATATTGAAGAATCAAAGTCTATCTATATTTACATATTTTCATTTACAGTTATATATTTTCTTTCGGTTCCCTTGGATAATCCTTTTAACATTTAGGTTAGTTATTGTAATAAAGCTTTATTTCAATCATGATTTAATTAACTTAAAGACATGGACATTACCTCTACACCATTTGTGATGAGCCCCTCGAAAATGATCGTGTCGCAGAGGTTAAAGAAAGGGGATTAATTAATTTTTATCGAAAAGTAAAATAAGAGATGATAATAAATGGAAGTTATGGACTGGAAAAACCAGTATGCGTTGTCATGATTTATGTAGGAAACGATATTCATCTGCTGGACAATCTGTAAAAAGGAAAGTTATAAGCCCTCCAGGAATACCACTGCAACGATCGGATGATTCTATTTCAGAACCGTCGACATCAAGACAAAGAATTTTAAAATTATCGTTTTCATCTAGTCAAGATTTTAATGATAGTTTTGAATATTTATGTCTGTTTAGTGGAAAAACATTAGATCGACGCCCTAAGAAAGTATTTTCAGTAAAATACGAAAACTTCAAAGATAAAATATGTGAAATTGCTGAACAGAAGCAAGACGAAAATGCAAAAATTATTATACATAGATTAAAAGCAATACCATCACATATTAATGTAAAAGCTAGTTAGCATAAGAATTGCTACGCAGCGTCTATCAAGCCAAGTAAAGAAGTAGAAGAAAGAACTTCTGAAGAAAAACAGAATGAAGCTACTTTTTTAAAAGTATGTGCTTTTATCGGAGAAAGTGGCAAATACCAATTTAAATTATCAGAGATAGTGAAACTTATGGAAAAAAATATTTTAAAGAACAAATTGTTATTTAAGAAATTACGAGACAAATATGATAAAATATGACAAATACGATAAAATTCATATTTTCCAGCATAAAGGCAAAGAAACAGTAATTTATTATGAAGCTTTTGATTTTTCCAAAATTTTCCAAAATTTGTATTTTGATGACAACTCTTTAGTGAAGGCCAGCCGAAAACTCTGATGAATTTAATCGCAAAAATATTAAGGAAAACAATATTGAGTTCTACTGACGATAACGAAACTTACTCAGCATCAAGTACATTTCTTGAAAATGTTGTATTAGGCATACCAGATATATTAATTTTATTTATTAATAATTTATTGCTAAGCGATAAAGATGAACAAAATGATGACTACAATATCAAACGTGATTTTTTAGTCAATTTCATCGTTTCGGTTCTTAAAGAACTAACACATGAAACTTGCAATTAGCACTTGGCATTTACATATACAGAAAAACGGGATCAAGGTTAATTATAGATCTCCTAGTTAAAGTAGGCGTTTGTGTTAGTTACCATAATATTCAATTACATGAAGCTTCATCAATTATGGATCCTCCTAAAATGTATATTGAAGGTGCTTTTGTTCAGTACGTATTCGATAATACTGACCATAATGTGAGCATTTTAGATGTTCGAGAAACTTTCCACTGTTTAGGAGGAATCGCTGTATATACACCTGAATTTGGAGTTACATATGACGGTGGTTCGAAAAAATGTAAAAAGATACCATTCGCTTCAGTATTAGCTTGAAAAAAAAATTGTGAACGTTAGTTGTGGATCCTTTAATACACAAGCTTTACAAAATGTCAAATTTATTGCAACGAAAACACTAAAACTAGGAAATCCACCATCATTAGCGCCATCTTACGCTACTTATTTATGGGCGAAGACTTTAGAAGTTCCACAAATTCCTACATGGAAAGGATTTTTCGAGATCTTGTCAAGAGAAATAGCATATTCCGTGTCGCATGTTTCTTGCTTACCGTTTATAAATCTACCGCCTTCGTAATTGACAACACTCAATACGTCTTTAAATTATACAGTAACTGAATGTAAAAGATTAAACCAAAAGATATGTTTTGTTACTTCTGACCAACCGCTGTACATCAAAGCGCGTTCGTTCTATTGTCGCACAATCAAAAAATACGCAATTAAAACATGTTGTTGTGCATTTTGGAGGTTTTCACTTATTAATGTCTTATTTAGGAGCCATTGGGTATATAATGGATGAAAGTGGACTAGAGGATTGGTGGACTGTATGCTATGCACCGGAGTCAATAAAAAAAATGCTTACAGGTCATGCTTTTTCCAGTGCTTTGCGAGCGCATATATTAAGCTTTACAGCTATTGATATTATTTGTAGAATAACAGATTTAACAAGAGAACAAAAAGAAATTATTTATAATTTTTTGGGACAGTGGTCAACAGAACCTGTACTTTTAGGCGAATTGCATGTGCAACCACAAATTTTGTACAAACACTAAATATTCCAGAAAATCATGGCCCTACTGCTCAATTGTGGGTACAGTATTTTAAGTGCATCACTGTTGTGCTGCAATTTATAGAAACCGAACGTCTTGGAAATTGGGAGTTGCATTTTATTGCAACAAGGTCCACCACAAAAAGTCGCAATACAAATAATGAACAATGGTCAGGTACTGACGAATCCGGCGCGACCACGCATGCTAAGAGAGATCGAGGCCAAAACGGTGCCCAAATGTCGGGCAGCGGGGAAGGCTCCGGCGACCGGTGGGAGGAAAAGATACCTCACTTGGACTCCTCAACAGACTCGGAAGGGCAGCAGGACTCGTCAACGGACTGGAACACGGGGACTCAGACTCTAGGGCTACCGGAAACAACCAGAAGGAAGGACAGGGCGAAGGCTGCCCGTCTGCAAGAAGATCCAGCAAGGGGTAGAACTAAACGGAGATTCAGTGGTGGCTCAGGCGGAAAAAGATAAAGGACTAGCATGCCTGAGGAAAGAGCGCAACATGCGGGGCGGGATCCACGCAGCCAGTACGGCATTAGCCTCAGCCGTCGGGCAGGTCCCGGGCGCCATGCGAGCGCAACCACCTATATACAGGCAACGACCACAATTCGGAGAAATTCATACCATCACACCTACGAGTGAAACAAACCTTAACGAGGTTTCATTACAAGGTCAATCAAACGGCCCGCAGGATGGGCCCATCGTTGCGCTTTCCCCTACTGAAAAAGTGCAGCTAATTATCAGCTGATCATCAGCTGATAATCAGGTGATAATCGTGCCAAAACGACACCTGATTATCAGCTGATTTTCACATGAAAATTTATCGTTTAAAATTTATTTATTATTAATTATTATTTATTATTATAATTTATTATTATCGTTCAATTACTTGAATCTTTACGATTAACTAATGTATTTAAAATAATGTACACTGTGGCAAAGAAGTTTTGAATTACTTGTCATAATTTAGGAAAGTAAAATTAAAATTAACACTAATAAATGATAATAATAATTAATAATAAATGAAAATATCAACAGGATTTTCAGGTCAAAATCAGCTGATAATCAGATGATAATCACCTGACAGGCACCTTATAGTTACCCGATTCTCAGATTATTATCGGCTGATAAGCACCTGAAAATCATGTTGATATTTTTATTTATTATTAATAATTATTATTATTAATTATTGTTAGTAATGTTACATTCCTAAATTGTAACAAATAATTCAAAACTTCTTTGTCAGGATCTACATTTTTCGACATTTTTTCGAACACATTAATTAATCATAGATTCAAGTAAATGAACCATGATAGTACTTTATAATAATAAATAACAATAATTAATAATAAATAAATTTTAAACGATAAATTTTCATGTAAAAATCAGCTGATAACCAGGTGCCGTTTTGGCACGATTATCAGCTGATTATCAGCTGAGAATCAGCTGCACTTTTTCAGTAGGGTCGAGAGTAAACTCCGAAACATTAAAACAAAAGGAAAGGGAAAATCTGGGAAAAACAGAATTTCAGACCCTGTACAAAAAAGGAGAGTTTCTCGCCGTACGTAATGTTGACAACGGCTTTTGGCTCTGCCGGTTAACCCGCGACGTATCCAAATCAAAAGGCCAGGTGAGAGTGCACTGGCTGACGGAGTAACACCACAATAAACAGGTGTACATACTGTCTTATTGGAACAACATAGAAATTGAAAGCATACTGACTAATGTCCGTCTGACGAAAATATCGAACTACAGATATCACCTGTCAAAATTGGAGTGGGAACGTATAGACGAAATATTGAAGGAATCCCTCGAATTGGAGCTACGGCCTCCGAATAATATTGAAATTTCAAGCAATTTACGCTCAGAGGTGGAGTCACCCCAAGAGCTCGTCTGACCGGAAAGCGGAAGTCAGATATGGGGCAATCCGAAACAACCTTCGCCCAGAAAAGTAGAGAGGGTAACGAACTCCTTCTCGAAGACTCGTTGGGATCACAAAATATAGACCCCACGAGTTAATCCGTGAAGGATAGGCTGCGCCAGTTGCTAAACAGCCCCGCTAAAGGAGGGGCAAGAGTAAAGTTTACGGTAGAAATGGAGGAAAGAGAGAAAAACGGCCAATCGGGGTTCCGTATAGATGTATGGGAAACACCCGCTTATCCGGAAGAGGACGCTCGACCCCAGGGCACTTCTACGCCTAACAAATGGCCGCCAGCTCAGCATTCATGCCTAAGGCAAAATGAAAGCTCAGCAGCGGTCCCGCCAATCAAAAACGCTAGTCCCGTGAGAGAAAGATAGGAAAACCGATCGGAAGGCGAGGAGGACTTAGCTCCCGATACAGAGATGCCGTCCTACACTGAGAATATAAAAGAGGACCAGGCACACGCAGAGTACGGCTCGCGCCGAGGGTATTATCACGTCGCCTCGATAAGCGATAGAGATATTAGCATGAAAAGCGTGAATGACATCGACGCGGCTCCGGAATCGAATAAAACGGACCCCGGCACACGGGTCGGATGCATTGACCGAAGGGGCAACACCCCCGAAACCACAAAATCAGCCGAGATATCGGGAACCGGACTTTTTACTGGCAGCGCGCCAGAGACCCTTTATGCCAAGGAAAATAATCGACCACTGGATCAGCTAAAAGGCCAAAACGATTGAATAAACGGGGAGGCTCAGTCGTCAGGCAGGTCAAGCCCTGCGAAAGTTATCAACGAGGGAGAGCTAGCGAACGGCTTTTGGGATGGTGATCCGCCATCAAACCACCGCGAAGATGAAGGGAACTCGACCCGGCAAGTCGCCAGCCTTGTGGAAGTCAGCAACGAAAACCTCCCGTCGACGTCAACACAAGGGTTCTATGTATATAGGGAGGAGTCGCAATGCGCACAGCCGGACCTACCCCTCGCTCAAGATAAGGACATCCCGAGTTCTCAGCATGGAAACTACCTCTTCCTCTCCCTGATTAAAGCACTGTTATTAGATACATCCTCGGGCGAAATACGAGTAAAATTATTAGAGCCCGGCTCTGGCATCCTGCGAAAACCCTCTGGAAACCTGTCGTATTCTATCAGACATCAACGAGTATGTAAGGGTTGCATCCCTTATTTTTTAGAGGGTGAAATTGTGTTTTTTTAAGAATAATTTTTGTTGTGAGAATTCATAAAATAATTAAAAATAGGTCAAAACATTATTTTTACCAAATACAATAAATAACAGTTGGTGTTTTTGGGCATTCTTCGCGAAACAACCCCTTAAGAGGTAGTAAACCACCCCTAACACAAATGAATTTTAGGTATATTTTTTGGCAATTATTTTTTTCCTTAAAATGGGTTCTTGAAGTCGCTAATCGAAATCCACAGTTAGATCCACAATAAAAATTTGAAAATAGTGAATTCAATATGGCGAAAAATTTTTTAGAAATATTTTAAATTCCACGAAAAATAGTATGTAGACCCCCTAGCGGAAATTATATTATGTAAATAAGTATATAATAATGTAACAATGTTTTGTTATGTTATTCTATTATTTAATATTTTTTTATTATACACTTGTTTATCGTACGATAAACAAGTGTATGATAATGTAGTTGTTTGTAAAAAAGTGTAAGAAAACTTAACAAATTGTACTTTTCTACTGGATTTCGGACGCTTTTACATTTTACCACAGTTTATACCATTTTTTAATAATTTCTTACTTTTCCTTTTTTTTTTGTCAACGTTTTATTACTTTTTAATTTGTACTCTTAATTCAAATTTTATAGGCATTCTTACACTTTCGTACATCTTTTTACATTTTATTATATATTTGTACTTTTAATTACATCTTTTTACGTTTATATACAAATTTTGATACACATTTTACATCGTATCACATATTTGTACACTTTTTCAAATAGTTCATAATTATACTTTTATAATAATTTATAATTATACTTTTATTTAAATAAAGCTATAAATAAAATATTTTCAAAGATGTAAAGAAAAAATACTAAAACGTAATAAAATGTAAATTACTATGTATTAGAAATATAATTAATATATGTTACAAAATGTAAGTTACTGTATAAAAGTTTAAATTTTTAGAAATTCTTACAGATTTTTACAATTTATTATCTTTTAATACAAATTCTTATACAATTCTACCAATTTCTAAGTAGCACAACGACCAATTTTAAATCCTACGGGTCAGCCAACAGCAGACGGCAAGCTAGCTAATTATTCTGACGATCATGGATTATATGTTTTACAATAATGATATTCATGAAAAAAATGTTGTAAACATAGCGATTTTTTGCACCATGAACATGTTATAATCGCTCGTTTACCACAAATATCGCATGTGATAAAATTAGAATTGAAGCAAAATTTTTTTGGGTTTTCAATTTTTTCTGGCCTTTCATCAATGTAACCGGCGGCGTACCAAGCATATTTAAATAAATTTTGAAACCTGGAACTTGATAATTGATTATGTACTAATGAATGCATTTTGATTATATTATTTCTATCGTGTAAGTTGAGATCCTCATTTGTTAGAAATATCATATCCGAAAACGTTCGAACGAAGTTCTTCCACATTCGAAAACCGTAAATATCAAGCGGTTGAAGTTCACTTGTTGTTCTTTGTGGAATTTGTAGAATCGTTAAGGTTTTATGTTCCGGTTTTACTTTATAAATTATATCTAGGCAGTGACCTCTCCATGAATCAAGCAATAGGGTACTTGTTATGGTAGTTGATGGAAAATATACATCTTGCGCCCAAGTTTCAACATGTTCTTTAGTCAATTTACCTGATTTCGATGCCATTACATAAACATTTTCTGCTGCAAATAAATTTTTTCTGACTACAGTTCCAAACTCTCCCTTTGGTTCTTGCATCACTAAAAAGAAGGGTGATAGAAGTTTTCCTTCAGCAGATACAGTAGGTTGGATAGTATAAGAATGAGTTGTCGAATGCACTGATTGCACTATACTCTCTACACTTTTATCTCCTCTAAGATTGAGGGTTCGACCACTGTGTATTTCGTAATTAAAGCCACTTTGATCGGAGTTATAAACACGTTTTGCATCATATTTTATGATGGCATTTTTTACTCTATTGCGAAATTCCTGTTTTTGTGCTGACCATTCTTCTGAATCATCTATAGATTTTTTAGTAATAATTTTTGTTATTTTTCGAGAAAGGATATTAAATCGCCGTTTAAATTCATTTCACCAGTGTCTAGAAGCTTTAAATTCATTGAAGTTTAACTCTAATGCTTTTTCTTTTGCCATACGCCTTACATCAATGTCATGAATGGGTATTCTATTCGATCTGGCTACGTTAAATTTTTGTACACTGAGAAAACTGTCGTAGGAAAATTTACTGAAAAGCTAATAAAAATTACTATTTTTTATAGCAACGATGGGATATCATGGAAATTTAGGTACTTTTGCTAACTAATATAGTAATTTTTGTAGCCAAGCTTAAACTTAAAAAAAATTGATTTTCATGATTTTATATCTATAGGATACCTAATATTTATACAATATTTAATATATTATTAATTAAATTTAGCTATGCAAGAAATAAATAAGGAAATAAAAATTTTTTTTTTTACGGTGGTTGTGTATTCGAACCTTGGACCCTCCGCACGCTAGGCAGACGCGCTGACCTCTTACCCACGTGAGCTTCTTGAGTACAAAATTTTGGAACTGATACATTGGCTACCTTCGCTTACGAGAGAACTTTGATGATTATTTGATAGCAATAAATAACTATGATAATATAAAGAAATAACTCATAGCTCACCTGCACAACGTAAAAATAAAACAACTGAATCGATATTGTCGATGTTTTTGATAACTTAAAAGGAAGATAATCTCAAATTGCGGGAGAAACATAACCTCAATCAGACACGTGCTCCCGGCGTGCACGCAATAAGTACTACATGTAGAGGGCACTTTTTGCTATGTGTAGTAGTAAAAATTATTAAGATACCTTGTAAATATTCCTGAACTATAGCAAAATTTTTTATAATTTGCTTATATCCCCGCGTTGCTATCAAATATAGTAATTTTTGTTAGTTTTTCAGTAAATTTTCCTACGACAGTTTTCTCAGTGTAAACAATATTCCTCAATTTTTTTCAATTTATCGATCCTACTTCCTCCTATTGCCACTTGATCTCTCTATCTATACAGCTGACGTGCTGTTTTTAATTTTTTGAATTGATTTTGGACTGTTTCAAATTTTAACTTGTTTTTACTACTTAACAAATACTCCACAGCTTGCTTTTTGTAGTCAAAATTAATACTCTCTGATTCGGTCCTACATTGATTTTCAGTTTCGGGTGTTATCATATCTTCTGCATCGATATCTTCATGTAAATCATCTGCAGGTATGTCATCATAAGGTTCGTAGGTATCATCATAATATAGAAATTCTTCCGTTTCTTCGTAAATACTACGATCATTTATACTTGATATTATAATATTATACACTATATTAGCAACATTTATTTCAGCGTCATTAACAGGTAATTTCTTTTCTTGATCTTGAAACATACTGTTTAAAATAAATAAAACATTCATCGCATTTACCAAATTCATATTTATGGAAAATATTTTCTTTCTTCTTTTAGATACGTTGAGTGGCAGTGTAAACCTGTAAAAGTTTTAGTTATTATAGCCTTTTTATAGCGATAACAGTATAGGAATGTACAATAGTATGAATGTACAGTAAGTGTAAAAAGTATTCAGACATCCAAAACTTTTGAGGAAAACATTTTACTAAATTCCTTTGTAAGTGCATGGGAATTCGTTATTGTTTGTCAATGTTTTGTCTACAAGATACACTATTTTATTAGCATTAAATAGTTGCTAAACGTTATTATTATAAATAAAGTACTACTTCTATTCACTCGTATGAATATTTTTTTACATTTAACTTAACTGATTAAATCGTCAGTATGTCATATTTTATATATTAGAATAAAAGTAATGTAACAGTAATTCTAAAAATTAAAATCAAAACATAATTTTTACTATCATAAAATAATTCAATGCATGTATTAAGAGTAAAGTTTCACTATCAAAATATTTACAATTGGTACAATAAAGATTCTATAATAGATTTTTACTGAATTTGACTTTCTTAACTTCGGCTACTTGTTCAAAATTTATTGTATATTTTGACGAGTTTTATATTTAAAAATGCTGCATTTTATTTAACTTTTCAACATTATACCTATTATATCCTTCTATTAGAAATATTTTGAATAATTATGTAGAAGAAAGAAATTTCAATTATATGGTTACTTACGAATATTATTATTGTTATCATTCAATTCAAATAGGATTTCGTACTTGTAAAATGTTTACTTGCCATTAAAAAATATGATGCAAGTACCTCCAGACACTTATATTTTCAATTAATACCCATAAAATAATGTTGACATTGAATATTAATTTAACACGAGCGTAGAAAAACGTTCAGTAACGTATATTTGTTTTCGACTGACCGATGTATAATTTATTTATGAATAAAAGAGGATGAATCGGGAGATAAGCCATATCAATGCAAGTGTACGTAATCTTGTATATTGCGCAATAACTATGAATTACTATAATTATCATTATATTAAAAATTTTGTTCATATTAATTTATATTAATAAATCATAAATAAACTTTTCTTATTAAAACCTATCATAATTTCAACAAGCATGAAAATCTCTCCTAGCTGAAATTATAAAATATGAAAGAAAATAAGAAAATACTTATAAAATGGAATAAATTGTCGAAAAATGTAAGAAATCATACGATACTGGATTTCGGGCATATTTAACAAGTTGTTAAAGTTTCTTACATTTTCTTTCAATTCCTTACATTTTCTAAATATTTCCTTGTGTAGCTTATTTTTATGAAATTATAAGGAAGTATTTGTTAGAAAAATCTGTAAGAATTAATTTGTTAGAAAAATCTGTAAGAATTTGTAAAAATTTAAACTTTTATACAGTAACTTACATTTTGTAACATATATTAATTATATTTCTAATACATAATAATTTACATTTTATTACGTTTTAGTATTTTTTCTTTACATCTTCGAAAATATTTTATTTATAGCTTTATTTAAATAAAAGTACAATTATAAATTATTATAAAAGTATAATTATGAACTATTTGAAAAAAGTGTACAAATATGTGATACGATGTAAAATGTGTATCAAAATTTGTATATAAACGTAAAAAGATGTAATTAAAAGTACAAATATATAATAAAATGTAAAAAGATGTACGAAAGTGTAAGAATGCCTATAAAATTTGAATTAAGAGTACAAATTAAAAAGTAATAAAACGTAGACAAATGTAAGGAAAAGTAAGAAATTATTAAAAAATGGTATAAACTGTGGTAAAATGTAAAAGCGTCCGAAATCCAGTAGAAAAGTACAATTTGTTACGTTTTCTTACACTTTTTTACAAACAACTACATTATCATACACTTGTTTATCGTACGATAAACAAGTGTTTGATAAAAAAATATTAAATAATAGAATAACATAACAAAACATTGTTACATTATTATACATATACACTTATTTACATAATATAATTTCCGCTAGGGGGTCTACATACTATTTTTCGTGGAATTTAAAATATTTCTAAAAAATTTTTCGCCATATTGAATTCACTATTTTCAAATTTTTATTGTGGCGAATTCGCGATCACACGGTAAAACTGCAACCACAACATGTTCATAAACACATGTCGACCATTTGAGGGAAATGCTATCTCAAAAAGTAGGTTAAAACGAAGGGATCCATCGGTATACAATTCTTTTTTGTACGAAATTCGAGCGAATCAAATATTTCGTGCATTTTTTTGTACTCTTAGCCCACTGTGCGTCATGCCGCCGCGTGCCACTACGCTCGTCTACGCTCCGCCCACTTTCCCCTTCTGGCGTTCTCGCTTTGCAACTTCTTTGTGCTGTTTTGAAGCTTAGTTTTATAAAAAAAAAAAAAGGTGATCCGTCATTCTGGTGTAAAATTTCACGCTCTACAACTTTTGTTTGGGACTTCTTTCGATATCTCTTATCGTTCGCGACTTATAAGCGAAAAACCGTTTTCGGGGGTGGTTTTTTGCCAAATTAGGGATGACGCCGGCGTTTTTGGAAGCTGCATTTTTTACCATCGTTTTTAGACGGTGTGTGTTACTAAATATCCAAAATGCAGCTGTCTATCCGACTTGTCGATTTCAGCCCTTACTGGACTATCTCTTGAGCTGAAATACAAGCACAAAGAATCAAAATTGTCACAAATAACACTATATGAAAAATATAATTGGAAATGTTTATACTTATCTGATAGACCTTGAACCTCCAATTCTGATCAAGAGAATAGAATTTAAGCCTTCCCAGTTACCTTCTTTTATACTATTGATTCACTTTTGTTTACTTGTAGTTGATTTGAATATTAAAATATTAAACCTTACCTGTTCTGCATGTCGTAGACAAGCACATACACATGAGAATCAATGAGGCAGATAAAACGGACATATGAGACATTGTGTAGAGAACAATATAATTTCCATATTAGGGCCGTTGCATGCAAAAAAAACAGGAAACAGATACAGTAATAACATGGGTTACTACATCTATATATATATATATAAGAGGAACAGTACCTGTTCCTTGACGGGCCATAACCCTAACATGTCAGTCGTTCTAATTCTAATGTGACATCCAGACAATCAGTGGCAGCTCATGTATATTGCACTGTCTACGAATGTGTGACTTTATTTACAAACATTATCTAAGTCAACTACAAGTAATCAAAAGTGGATCAAAGTATTGTTTGAAAGAAGACAACTGGAAAACTTAAATTCTATTTTCTTGATGACAGCTGGAGCTTCGATGTCTATTAGATAAGTATAAAAATTTTCATAAATCTTTTACATTGTTATTTTGTAAGAATTTGAATTCTTTGTCTATTTGTCAGCTGTATTTGAAGAGGTTGTGAAGGTGCATATTTGTAAAAAAATTAAAACAAAATCCAAGTGTATTCACTTGGAAGAAAGATTTAAAAACTATTGTTATTAAGTGAATATTATTCATAACAACAATGCACTAATAGGGAATCTGTTACTGAATGAACAGTAAATCTATGCATGTGTAAATGAAAATGTACATAACAAGTATTTTTTATAAAATTAAGAAAATTTAGTGTTTTCTTATTGTGTAATATTTTTCTATGGGCTCTTAAGAAAGTCTTAAGAAAGATACTTCTGATCATGGCGGAGGGTTTCCAAAATGAATTATACGTGCAAAATTCGACACGTAATGCAAACTAGAGGAAATGGAATAAATATCATGGATTTATGGCACCAATTGAAATTTTTAGAAAATGTTGTGACTTTCCATGTGAAACTTGTACATGTGCTCCTATGAAAGTGTAATATGGATCATATTATAAGTTGAAATGAATAAATTTCAGACAAAGAAGAGAGAGTTAATAATCAAAATGAAAAAGTGGCATAATAAGAAAGTTATAATAGAATAAATGTTAAAATAAGGTAATTAGGTGATTATATATGGACCCAGGGCTTATGATGGAAAACCCAGGAACACGGGTTTCATATTTTTTATTATAAAATCATGCGTTAGCTGGATAAATTCAAAGATCTGAAAGTTACGTAATCTCCTAGTTTAATATAAATGTGAGTACATAAAGTTAACATGAGAACAATTTACAACCACACAGAAAAAATCACAGACATAAGAAACCGCTGCCAATTCATTGGCACGTAGCTTCCTCAAACTTAATTTACAGATTCCTTTAATTAATTTTTTATCCCAATATTTAAAATTTAATACTTCAGAAAAACGGAAATAACAAAACTCCAACATAATTTATTCAAATTTTTATAGATTATACATTTCCACAAAATTTCACATACATAAAATATGTATCACAATTGCCTATAAATTTGCAACTGATATTTAGAGCTAAATGTCTAGAAAAATTTTAACCTCAAATATCTCTGAAATTTATGAACCAATCACTTTGCCAAAAGAACTCATCCGAGAACTATCCATAATATACCTCTACAGTGAATTTTGAAGCGAATAAGACAATTTTACTCTTGTAATAGTTGAACATATAAAACTCATTATTTTTCATTTTTCAATTTTTACGTTTTTGTTAATAACAAAAGAACCGTGATAGCTAGAGAAATAATTTTTTTTAGAAAATATAGGTAATTTAATTCTCTTTCGAATACCACCCACGCCATTTAGATACATAGAGCCGTTCTCGAGAAATTACGATTTAAAAAAAATTTGAAACAAATTTTAACCTCAAATATCTTCGAAATTTATGGATCAATCCTTTTGCCCAAAGAACTCACTCAATTGGTATACAAAATCTACCCCTACAAAGAATTTCAAAGTGATTGAGCCAATTTTACTATAGTTATTGAACGACAAAGAAAATCACTTTTTTTATAAATTATTTTTTTTCTCAAAAAATAATGAATAAAAAAACCTAAAAATTTAGTAAGTTATAGTACTTAATATCCTTTATAATCAAAAAAATATTCATGTTAATATCTTTTTTTAATTTCTAAATATAACCTATTTAAAAAAAATTACGTTTTCATCAATAACTTATGACGAAATATAGCTAGCGACTTTTTTTTTTTTTTAAATTGTAGATAATTTTATCCTACATACAGAGAATTCATGATATATAAACAATATTTGTGTAACGGAACCGTCTACGATGGGAAAATTTTTTTTTGTATATATTTTTATGCGATGAACCATAGTCATAACCCTGAACACCTACTACCCTACCGACACTATTGCACCAAGGGTTGTAGATGTGACCTGCGCTTCTCGGAGTCTCAAGCTGTCATAAAACACCGACGCGGCGCATGCTTTAAAATTTCTGAATTTTTAATCTTGTAATTTCCTTTTCCTTAAAAGGCTATATTTAGACTTAATATAAAAACGGACTTTACTTAATATGTAAACTTTCCTTTCTTCTTGATAAAGACAAACACTACTTTTAAATAAATAAAAATTATATCCGATTATACCTACGATCACAGATACTGTAAAATTATAATACGCAATTGTTTATCGAAGATTATTATATTCTCTTGTACAAAAGTAAGTAACCTCACTCTAATAAAAAAATGTTCAATAGTAAAATCTTTAGTTGAATTACAATATTTCTGCAATACAATTTTATTTAGAAATACTTCAGTTGTATTAATGAGTTAGTTATAAATTAGGGTTAATTTTCTACAAGGATATATTTTAAATAATAATTTAAGTACGAATTGTTAAACAAACCCTTGTGCAATAATCACAATTGTAATTCTTCCTTTATACGTTTGACCTAACTAGCAAACCGTTCCAAACGCGAGGTATAAGAGTTTATAAGGTTTTCCATTCACAATCACAAACAAATATAAAATTACAATAACTACTTTAAGACACATTCATGAAAGAATATTTTTCCTACTCAAATAATGAAACTTATTCAACCTTCTGTTTTTCTTCTGCTATAAATAAATAAACTGTTTTATTACATATCACAAATTTAACAAACATTTTTGGATTTTGAACAATTACATGTGAGTTGGAAATATCCCTTCAAAATGTGGAATTAGCCTTAAGAAGACGATAGCCCTAGCGGATGCGTAATCTTGGGGCTGTAAAACACATGGCCCATACTAAATATAGATACGACGCTTTCCCACGCAGGGACGCGCTTTTCCGAGTTTTTCAAAACATGACTTATACTATACATTGAAATATTATTTTACATTATCTCTCAAACCGTTATCAATAAAATTATTTTAACAACAACCGATATTAAATATAACAGTAAGGAAATTAGGAAAAATAACATTAATTATATATATTCTTTGTTAAATTGCAATCAACAGCTTTGTTGTTTTTGTATTAATAATACAAAGATCTAGTAACAAAAACCCAAAAATATAGCTCTATGAGTAACCATATGCATTTTATAAACGCAACCTATAACCATGTAAAGAATCTTTATTAACCAACGATAAATAATTACTATAATAGCTATTATATCATATAAATCAACAAGTTTTGATAACAAAGCATTTAGGTTTTAGTTTATTTTAGATAATTGACTGTTATTATAAATTTATCATATATGATTTCATTGTAAATTAGATTATTAAGTTAGTAAAATTTTGTATTCCGAATAACTATCATTAAAATAGTCGTAGCATTTTCATTCAAGTTGTAATATCTTGCTACATAATTATTTAGTAAGATAAATAATTCAATTCATGGTAGAATATCTAGATTGTTAATTATAGGAAAAACCGAGACAAAGAAGATGTTTGTCAGCTACATCAGCCCCAAAACACATGGCTCGTCTAAAAATAGATTTTTCTCAGTCTTCCTGCGCGGAGACGCATTTTCCAGCATCTTTTGGGACTCAATGTACTATAGCATAAGAGTATTTTTTTAGAATAACGCTAGATATCTCATTAATTACAATTAGAAAAATAATTTTTGTTTAAGATAAAAGTTGCATTACGTTAAGTAAAAATTAAGAGATGAGAAAATCCATTATTATAATATGTTTTTATAGTAATAATAATCCATTTGTCTATTTCTACTAGATTAACTAACTAGACTTTAAGTTTAGATGATAAACTGTTTAGAATTTGAATAATACATTTGTAATTCGTACGTTTTCTTAATAATAATTAACTATTATGACTATTTATAAGTAATTTTCATTGTTAATGCAAGTTTTATGAAATATACACATTAGATGAAACATTTTACTGGACAATACCAGTATTTTAACACATTGTTACTTACGAAAACTAATTAAATTTCAAATATTTTAAATAAATAATAGGAAATCTAAGGAAAATGTATTAATTTAATAAAATAACTTAATAATATGATTGATATATTAGCTAGAATGAATAGTCTAATGTTTTTATAAAGTTTGCATAAGAAATTTCATTGTTTAATGTATAATTAAGTTTATAAAATTTATAATGCGTTTAACTCCTGTTGTAATAGACCGATAACTTCCGTTCAAATTTGTATTTTCATTTTAGAACAAAATGTAATAGAATAACATATTTTATAATTTATAAGCTGCCAACATTGTATAATTTTCAGCAAGTAACAGAAAATTGATCATTTTTGACTCGAAAGAAAGAGAAGGATATATCTTTTATCTCTCTCATCTCTCTTTCTCTGTCGCACATATATCGTTCTCTCTCGCTCCTTAAGGAAGATACGAGCCGCCGGAAAATACCCTAGAGAAGGGATAAGGGACCGCTCTCTGCCGCTCCCTGTGTTAAAGCATAGGATTTTCCCCACTTTCATAAAAATCGACGTTTGGAAGGGATGCCACCCCCGCACCATTGGATACCGTCTTCTCACACCACTAGCCTCAATTAACATTACAGGATATATGACTATCAACCGCCGTCACACTTGGCAACCAACGATTCGTTAACGCAAGATGACGCAACTACCCGATTCGACACCGCAGTTTTTCCAGCCGAAGAAAAGGAGGAGCAACGCATTTAAATACGCTGAACGCGCACTGCTCGCCGGTCAGTCAGATTTACAAGCCTCACAAGCTTTACTGACTGGTCCAGGCAGTCAGATCAACACAAGCCTCACAAGCTTTGCTGACTGTACGGGCAGATCGACACAAGTCTCACAAGCTTTACGATACTGTACCAACTCAATTCTATTTAAAAGAGGAAAAAATAAAAAATTCAAAATATTCAAATTACTCAAAATTTTAGTTCAATTTCTTTTTACCAAATTCCAAATTACTATATTCAAAAAATTATAAAGAAAAAGGAGATTTACAAAATAAGAAAGGTAAATAAAGTCAAAAATAAAAAACAAATAAATTATTGTATTATTTTGGATTGTGAATATCCGATTGGCCTTGGTCTTACGGACTTTAATGGACAGGAGTTATTCACGATACACAAATCATTTAGTGCGAGTTTTACGAACTTGGTGCAATTTGATTTGACAAAATAGTATAAATTTTATTTTTCTTAGAAAAATTTAGATTTCAAAGTTGAGAATATTATTAAAATTCAGGTTCAAATAAATAAATTATTGTATTATTTTGGATTGTGAATATCCGATTGGCCTTGGTCTTACGGACTTTAATGGACAGGAGTTATTCACGATACACAAATCATTTAGTGCGAGTTTTACGAACTTGGTGCAATTTGATTTGACAAAATAGTATAAATTTTATTTCAAGAAAGAGAGTTTCCAATATCAATTGTCATTAAAATAATAGAAAAGAAATATTAAAGAAATAAATTCTAATTTTGATAGGTTAGGGAAGGGCGAAACTGAGAATAACCTGAGATGGGAAAAATTTAGTATTATCCAACATACAGAATTCCTGGGCTCGTGACCTTTCTCCTATCCATACAAGAGGCATGCGCAACAAAAATTGTTTTTACGAGACAAATGTGCTGCTTCTGTTGGTCCTTGTAAAACCCAAATCCTGAGTCCAAAAGAAGAAATTAATCAAACTCAGATTTTAACGACAACAGTGAATTTTGTTACTACACTCCTTTCCTTAGCTCGTCCATGGTCTATTAGCTGGCGCAGCTACGACCAAAAAGAACACTGACTCTTAAATGAGTTAATAATCCCAGTCGTGTCATGTTTTAGGACGTGACATTTGTTCTAAATATTAAAAAAATCGAAAAAAAAATTTTGAAAATTAAAAAATGGCTATAAAAAAAAATTAAATTTTACAAAAATAGAATATTGACCCCAATTGTGGAAGCAAAATCTAAACCGTTAAAATCGATCGAGTAGATCATGAGATATCAGCGTATACGGACATACATACACACACACACACACACACACATCCATACGGACATTTTCTAAAAATAGTGTATTTCGATTCCAAATTTGCTAAATAACATTTCTAACACATTATCTCATAAACTTTTTTTTTACTATCACAAAACTTCCTCTATGAGGAAGCAATATTCTATGAATCAACTTGTTTCATATTCGAGCCACTTTTACTAGAATTTATAGCTTTTACAATGACTATATCAGCATATTAAAATTTAAAATTAGGAAATGCTATATGTGTTTTAATTTTTTTTAGCAGATTATTCTATATTTAATAATTTGTTTTTGATTATGTTTCTTTTATAGGTTATGTGAATTAATATGGAATAATAAACTAAATATTTTGTATAGTGTAAATATAATAACTAGTTTAAATAAAATTGCTTTCAAAGAAAAACATAGAAGTCCGAGAAAAGTTTGTGAAAATGGCAGTTTATTTCATATAAAGCATATTAAAATTTAAAATCAGGAAATACTTTTTTTTAATTCTTGTTAGCAAATTATTCTGTATTTAATAATTTACTTATAATTATATTTCTTTTATAGGTTATGTAAATTAATATAAAATAATAAATTAAATATTTTATGTAGAGTAATATAAAAATTATTTTTATAAAGTGAATATTATTCATAACTATAGTGCGTCAATGAGACCAGTGAATCTGTGTGTGAATAAATAATGTGCATAATAATTATAATTTATATAATATATAAATAAGAAAATTTAGTATTGTAGAGAGTAGTGAGGAGATTTTTCAACGAAGCTCACGTCAAATTACAAAATATTGCATTATTTCTGATTCTGTGATATTTTTCTATGTGCTCTTGAGAAAATCGGATACTTCTGATTATTTGATAATGGTTTAAACATTATTATATGTGAAAAAGTTCGACAACTGTTATGAATAGTGGGAATGAAAGAAATATTGTGCACTTGTGGTATGGGATGTTATTATTATTAAATTTCATGACTAATTACCTTGTGACACTTGTGCATGTGCCTTTATGTACATGTCATATGAATCATATTATAAGCCAAAATGAATAAATTTAATATAAAAGAAATGGGAAATAGTCAAAATGAAAAAAGTGGAATAAGAAAGTTATAATAAAATAAATGTAAAAATAAGTTCATTATGTGATTATATGCGAATCCAGGGCAAATTTTTTATTTTCTGAAAATAAATGAGCAATGGGTAACTAGAATTATGTAAATATGTATTAAAAATTGCTAAATTCAATTACAACCCCTCAACGTTTAATTAGTAAATAGGCTATGGCCATCTCTTAAGGTCTAGCTAGCTGCTTCATAATAGCAAAAAATGTTTTTTTTGATAAAAAACCATCAGTTTTCAATTAAAAAAAAAAGACAATGTCCTTAATCATTAACTCTTTAACGCTCAAATGGCCAAAATTTTAACGTCAACTTCAAGCTCGTGCCTTTCAATTACAACCCGTGTGGAAAAAATATTGGGATACATAGTCTTATGTGAAAAAATCTCATCTTTCGAATGGCATTGCCAAATTTATCAATAAATGACCGCAAATTATTTATTTTTAACAATAAACAAAAAAAATGCAGATTTTCGATTTTTTTTTAAAGGAATTTTTTTAGCTATGCTCTCGGTACTTAAGAACATTCTAACTCATCAGGATGTGGGATCCGAAAGTTGTACTTCCAAAATATACTTTGAGATACTTTGATTTTTATTGTTAACCAATCCAAAATGGCGCCCGAATGCCCGAAACTATTGCAAAATCACAGTAATATGCACTTATGAATTCTAATCTAAGTTTTCGCGGGCAAAATGACTTTTCTGAGTTTTGTGACAACAGATTGGATGCATATTAGCAAAATTAGCTAGCACAATTGATTTTCAAGATGGCGGCCGTGATGAGTCAGCTAAAATAACGTATTTACACAGCTTTATAGCCACTGTATAGTCTTCAAACCTCTCTATTCAATAGTTTTATGAACTCTCGAGATCATTAGATCTAAATTCATTGTTAGCTTATCAAAATTCAAAATGGCGGACCCAATATGGCGGATAGCGAACTCAAAAATAGCGATTCAGGAAAAATTAAAAATACTACCGTATTCTGCGTGAAATTTGGAATCAAAATACTTCTATTCATTTTTTCGCTGAGAGCCGCCGTTCTCGAGTCAAAAATTATCAAAATATCAGAAATCGAAAATTTGCCTCCAAACTTTGCAATCGCGCTTTTAAAAGGATGTACAATGGCCTTTCGATGGTTACCACGCATTCTTTGCCACTAATTTATTCGTAATCACCAGAGTTGCCCGATTCTCACCACGAGGAGGTGAACGCTTTTGAGAATCATATTTTTTGTATTTTTTGTACATTTTTTGTATGTTTTTGTATTTTTTTTGTATATTTTTTGTATGTTTTGTATTTTTTAGTATTTTTTGTATGTTTTTTATATTTTTTGTATTTTTTTTATATGGTTTTAGGTTTTCTAATTTTTAGTTTCCTATCTTCCTTCTATTTGAGGATGAACCGTCTTGAAGCATGTACCACAATATTACATAGAACATGTAGTGCAAATCTTTCGTGTACGAATTTTACAACCCTGATAGCCGCACAGCTTTCGGATCTCAATTTGTTTGGTTTCATGGAGTGATGATCCAGATTTCTTGCAAGACCTGTTCAAGTAATTTTTACCTACTCCCATAGCAAAATCTTTTATACTCATTTTCACCCCCTTACTCTCATTAGCAGTATTATATACAGTCACAGCATTAGTTATGGAAGTTTGAATAAGTCGGATAAATATTATCCATGTCCATTTTTTAGATCGTATTATTGGTTCTATTTTATTGCAACGTTGATCATGTAGATCAACTCCACCCATGAATTTATTATAAATCAAAAAAGCTCTTGGAAAGTCAAGTTCTCTCTTATCTTTTCGACCTTTTTGGCGACGTAGAACAAGGCCTAGTGGTGTTGCTCCAGCTACAGTTGATAAAATAGAGACCGGTTTCGAGTCCATTATGGTCAAGAAATTCAAAACGCTATTCTGATCATGTTTTACCTCATATTTTCCTCGATCATCTTTCTTTTTGATACTATTTTTGATACCGACTCTATTTTCTCTAACTGTACCCGTAGCACACAGCCCATATTTTTTCAAATGGATAAGTAAATCTGGGCTTGTAACCAAATTATCGAAGTAAATGTGCAATCGATCTCTGTTACGAAGAGATACGGTACTGAAAACTACTTACAGCATATTGAAAACCACACGACTACCTAAAGCACATTTTGGTAATACCCCATCCGTATCAGAATTTTTCCCACAGTAAATTTCAAAATCAAAAATGTAGCCATTGGCACTGCAGAAAGCTCACAGTTTGATTCCGAACCTCACGGGCTTACCTTTTATAAATTGTTTCAAAACTGTTCGCCCATAAAACTTTAGCATAATTTCGTCTATTGACAATGCTGTTGAAAAAATACCATAACGCATCAAATTTTTTCTAAATATATCTGCCATTTTTCTGACGCGACAGATCCTATCAGTACTGTTTCTCTCTTCTGGCTTCTGAAATTTGATTTTTGACTTGATCTGTTCAAATCTTCTGCGAGACATTACAGATACTACCAGTTCAGCTCTCAAATGTGGGTTTGTAGACCAATAATCTCTCTCAGATAGTCTTTTATTGTATGTGGTGAATATAATAATACCAATGAATACATCAAGTTTAGTTCTTGAAATTTCACAGTCATTTATTTTTGTGCATTCAATGATCTGATCCTTCAGTTCGAGAGTAAAGAAGCATTCAAATAAATTTGTTGGAGTACTTTTCAATATGCTTTCTTTATCCCACTTTCTGAGGAATATCTCATTTGTGAAAGTCCTATTATGATTATGCTCTCCATCGAGCCATTTGTACTGGTAATCATTCTCTAATTTCTTTTGCGAACTGCTGTAACTCTTGTAAACACCATCGTAAGAATTGGCAATAAACGTGGACGTGGAATTATCAACTTGCTCCGAGTCTGAATCGTCTTCTGAAGAATCTTCAGAATTTCCATGTATTGAAATATCTGAATCAGATTCACCAGAATCATCAGCATTTGGTATAATATTAGCATTGATGAATTCTTCACGTTCGTCATACTCAATGGACCCTTGTGCAACTGGGTTCCATTGACTAGGTCTTTCTGAATCTGTAGAACTACTATTTTCTCGTCTACAATTAGATTTCCTTTTAGGCATTGTGCCTTATGTACAAATATAGATACAATGTTTTTAGGGAATCAAGTTATGCAAATCCAGGCAGCTATTCAATCCAATGCAATCAAAAGCTATCCAAATGATTTCATGACCAAATATTTTCCTGGGATCGACCCTCAAAAACGTGAAAGAGATTGCGAATCGGAAAAAAATTGTATCACGACTATGCTCTCTGGGTCTGTGGAACTCCTATTCACCAGTCTAGGATAAGATTACCTTTCAGGTATTGTGCGATATGTACAAACTTGAATACAGTTTTTTAGGAATAAACTCATAAAAATAACATTATCATTATAGCAACTAAAACAGACGTTCTCCGAAGTTCGACATTCACAAACGTAAGATGATTCGCAAATTCTAAAGAAAATTTATATGAAAACTACGGTCTTCAAGAGCATTTACCTCCTTGCAGTGAGAATCGAGGAACTCCGATCGAGAACGCGTGATTGCAAAGTTTGGAGGCGAATTTTTGATTTCTGATATTTTGATAATTTTTGACTCCAGAACGGCGGCTCTGAGCGAAAAAATGAATAGAAGTATTTTTATTCCAAATTTCACGCAGAATACGGTAGCATTTTTTAATTTTTCCTGAATCGCTATTTTTGAGTTCGCGGTACGCCATATTGGATCGGCCATTTTGAATTTTGATAAGCTAATAATGAATTTAGATGTAATTATCCTGAGGGTTCATAAAACTATTGAATAAAGAGGTTGGAAGACTATACAGTGGCTATAAAGCTGTGTAAATACGTTATTTTAGCTGACGCATCACGGCCGCCATCTTGAAAATCAATTGTGCTAGCTAATTTTGCTAATATGCATCCAATCTGTTGTCACAAAACTCAGAAAAGTCATTTTGCCCGCGAAAACTTAGATTAGAATTCATAAGTGCATATTACTGTGATTTTGCAATAGTTTCGGGCATTCGGGCGCCATTTTGGATTGGTTAACAATAAAAATCAAAGTATCTCAAAGTATATTTTGGATGTACAACTTTCGGGTCCCACATCCTGATGGGTTAGAATGTTCTTAAGTACCGAGAACATAGTTAAAAAAATTCCTTTAAAAAAAAATCGAAAATCTGCATTTTTTTTGTTTATTGTTAAAAATAAACAATTTGCAGTCATTTATTGATAAATTTGGCGATGCCATTCGAAAGGTGAGATTTTTTCATACAAGACTATGTATCCCAATATTTTTTCGACACGGGTTATAATTGAAAGGCACGAGCTTGAAGTTGACGTTAAAATTTTGGCCATTTGAGCGTAAAGGGTTAAGGGGGAGGCAGGGACATTTTGAACATAAAATAACCTACTTTCAGGAATTTTTTGGTAGTCGAAAGCCTGATCGGACTTGTTTCTTTTCTTAATTTAAGGTTTTAAAAGAATTATTATGATACTCGCATGAAATATAAAATATTAATGATTGCTCCTTTTTCGTGAGAAAATTTCCTAACTTTTCCAAAAAAAATTTGTTAATTTATATAAAACCTTCAAAGAGTAATTATTAATTGAGATTGCACGAAAAATGCAAAAAATCATGAAAATTCAATTTTTAACCTCTGATATGTCAAAAACTATGGGTCTAAAAAATCTGAAAAAATTCAGGAGTATCCAAAATAAGTAGTAGAACATTATCTGAGAGTTTTAAGATTCATTTTTTGACCTCTCGATTTCACAGACAGTCGACCATATATCTCTCTATATTATATAGGTGTAAGGCTCAAAATGGGTAACTACACCGCCCACCATCCTCCAACCCTTCCAACCCCTCCGCCCCTCCACCCCCCTTCCACACCCATCCACCCCGCTCCATCCCCCTCCATGTCCCCTCCATGCCCCCTCCTCCTATCCTTCCATACCTAATCCATTTCTCATATTATGTTAAAAATGTTATTTTCCGGATTCGCTGGTAATGAATCAGAACTCAGATTTTGAAAATTCAAAATGACCGAAATATTAAAATATTACTGGATTTTGCTGAAAATTGTATATAGGGTATTACTGGATTCTGACGGACCCAAGATGGGTACCAAAAATTGAAATTTTAATCGATTTTGCTAAAAATTGGATATAGAGGGTTTCCGAATTTGCTGATTGGAAATCTGAACTCAGATTTCGAGAATTCAAAATGGTGGATCTAAGATGGCGGCCACATATTCATATATTACTGGAATTTGCTGAAAATTCTATATATATGGAATTTCTGGATTCACTGATTACGAATCTGAACTCATATTTTGCCAAATCAAAATGGTGGCCAAATATTAAAATACTACTGAATTTTGCAATTGTATATGGGGGATTTATCGATTCGCATGATGACGAATCTGAATTCAGATTATGAAAATTCAAAATAGTGGACCCAAGATGGCGGCCAAAAATTTATAGTTTACCGGATTTTGCTAAACATTGTACGTAGCGGGTTTCCGTTCCGCTCATTAGTAATCTGAACATATATTTTGATAGTTCAAAATGGCGGATCGATGATGGCTGCCGATTATGGAAATTTTACTCGATTTTGCTAAGAATTGTATATTAGGGGTTTCCAAATTCACTGATTAGGAATCTGCACTGAGATTTTGAGAATTCAAAATGGCGGATCGATGATGGCGGCCAAATATTGAAATCTTACTGGATGTTGCTGAAAAATGTATGTACGGAATTTCTGGATTCGATGATAACGAATCTGAACTCAGATTTTGAAAATTCAAACTGAAACGGCGGAAACATGATGGTGTTTCCACCGCATCCATCCGCATCCATCCGCATTATCCCTCCGCATTGAAAACTGCAAAATGAAAACTATCCCTCCGCGATCCTCTGCGTCCATCAGCACCGTCCCTCTGCGTTGTCCCTCCGCAAAATGAAAACTATCCCCCCGCGTTCCTCCGTGTCCTTTCACGTCCCTGTGACTTAAGGTGGTTCCCTGGGTAAGAGAGAGAGAGACAGATAGCTTTGAGCAAGGTAGATAGAGAGTGCACGCTGGCGCGCTGAGTGTACGTAACCCTCGAAACATATCAAGTCTGCGAAAGCGATATTTTTGAGACGCTCTATTTTAATAATGAATCGATGAATCTACTTTATTCTTGGGCGAAAACATTCCTTATTATATATTCTATGTGTACATAAAATTCAAAGTTTGTCCATAACGCGACAGTTACGATATATATAGAAAAATCTCCCATGTAATCCGTGTAACTTTACATAGCAATTACTCAGAAGCCAAACGATAAAATGCTCTAAAATTTGGATATGACATTCGTTATGTCTTTATTGGCCTACGTGTGTAATTCCAAGTGTGTGTTGAATCAACTCTGATCTCCAGGGAACCACTTTAAATAAAACTTGATTGACCAAGTACGAAAAAAAGCATTGTATTTTTTCATATTATTAGAAGGAGGATTTTTTTTAACGAAGTCTTCGTTATAATGGACGAATAAAAAGCTTGTATCTTTTGATTAATTTTTCTTTTATTTTTTTTTTTTTTTTTCCTATGGGTTCTCCAATCTCTCCGTTTTTTGCTGATCTAGTCATGGAAGATTTAGAAATTGCTTGTTGGAAGAAACTAAAAACAGAATTCAACATAATACCATTGTTCTATTTTCGATATGTTGATGATTCGATTTGTTGTATCAAAAAAGACGATATTCATGTATTGAATCAATGTTTTAACAATTTTGATCCCAACCTTAAGTTTACTTATGAAATTGAAATTAATAACAATATTAACTTTTTGGACGTGTCTCTCATTAAACAGGATGGTAATATTATCACTGACTGGTATTCAAAATCGATGTCATCTAATAGAACTTTAAACTACTACAGCAACCATCCGATATCATTAAAAAAGAATATAGTTTTTAACTTGATTGATAGAGCTATCCTTTTATCAGATAAACGTTTTCATAATAGAAATATATTGCGGGTTAAAAATATACTTAAAGAGAACTCATATCCACCAGAGTTTATTGACAAACATATAAGATCTAGACTATTTAAAATTCGTTTTCAAAATAAAAGAAACAGTCCTGTAAATACTAACCGACACAACATCGAAGTATCACTTCCATTTTATTCAAAATTTTACAACAATTGTTCAAAATTTTTACGGAAACACAATATTGTAACGATCCCAAATATAGTTAATAAATTCTCAAAACTAGTTGTTCTTGGCAAAGATAAAACCAACAAACTCGAGCAAACGAATGTGGTTTATGAGTTCCCTTGTAAAGATTGCAATGCACGGTACATAGGCGAGACAAAACGTGCCCTAAATAAACGAATTGCCGAACATCGTAAGAATAATAATGATGAGTTGGTTGTCAATATACATAAAAATGAATATAATCATGAATTTGATTTTGAAGCAGTAACAATTAGAGATATTGAAAATAACTATAATAAAAGACTTATTTCTGAAATGTTATTTAGTAACAGTACACCAAATACAATAAACAAAAAAGAAGATACACAGAATCTCAGTAGAGAATACAAATTTATCTTTAAGCTGTTACATAAAAAGTAAAGTATATTCTCGATCTAATTCAAAATTTGTTATTGTTTACGTTTTGGTAGGAAGCCAATATATATATATATATATATATATATAAGTCATGTTGCTATGTACTTTCACATTACTCGACAGATCGCTGTGCGATAACTTAGGTAATTCGTTTCGCATTTTTTAAAATTTTTTCAACCATCGTAAGTTAAGACTAGCGTGAGCTCGTTCTGTTAATTATATTATTATATATATTTTTTTTTTTAATAAAGCCTGAAGAGGTCGACAAACCCGTCGACGAAACGTTGCAACTACTTAGCATCGTAGTCTATTTTCTTTCCTGCTCCCAACGGATCTGGTCAGAATTGGCCAAAACAACAATTTTTTTCTTTTATTTTTGTTTAAGGAGGATAGATACCTCTCAGCGTACGGGGAAGGAGGAAGGTTTTCCCTCGCACCGCGCTCGCTGCTCCGCGTACCGCGTACCCCCTCTCGCAGCCGACGAACTCGATCATTTGTTTATGTTTTGCCGCAGTACTCAGTATCGAGGTCTATAAATGTACGAATCGACTTCGTACAAACATTCTCCTATATATTTGCTATATTGCGAATAGTTTTTTGGATCATTCTTATATTTTGTAAAGAATCGCATCCTAAGTGTTTTGTGTTTTAGTAAAGGTACTTCCATAAGAACCCGTGTATAAGAGTTGGTCTTTTAAGTACCAAAATTTCATAACCGAGTTGACAAACGATATGAAGATCGCCACACTTATAGAAAATCAATCAAGGAACAACATATTAAATTTTTGGAATGATCTTATATTATTCATTTTGGTATCGAACCTCCTTAAATAGTGAACATTTTCACTTGCAACATTTAAATGTAAACTCGCGCTATATTCTGCGAGGGCACTGCGAAGGAGCAGCAGACGTTCAAAAAAGTAGCAGGAGTTCGAGAAACATCAAATCGACGGCGCGTTGCCATGTACAGGGACGCTTTGCCCTAGGCATAAACAATATTAAATTCCTTATATTTGTGTGGACTGTTAGCGGTACAGTATCCTCTTGATATAACCTGATTAGTAAGAAAATATTCGAAGATATGTTTACAAAATTAAATGAAGATCAAATATTTATTTTCGAACAACTTATAAAAAATATAAATAAAATCAATTTTATAGATGGTCCTGGAGGTTCGGGTAAAACATTTGTATATAAAACTTTAATTTATTATTTTCTATCAAAAGAAAAAAATATTGTATCAATGGCTTGGACTGGTATAGCGGCTATTCTCTTACCCAAAGGAATGACTATACTCATAGAACCTTTAGATTGCCATTAGACTTAAATAGTATGGAAAATATTTTTTTAAAATTAGAATCAGATAAAAAGAAATTAAGAGAAACGGAAGTCATAATCTGGGATGAAGCATCTATGATATCCAAAATTACTTTAGAAATTATTGACAGATCTTTAAGCAATTTATGTAAAAACGATTTACCTTTTGGGGGAAAATTAATAATTTTAGGAGGTGATTTTCACAAATACTCCCAGTAATGAAACATGGATTTAGAAACACTATAATTGAAGACACTATTAAATATTCTGAACTTTGGCCTTTATTTAAAATTTTCTAATTAAAACACAATATTCGTTCTCAGAATAATGAATTCTCGAAATTATTATAACAAATTGGAGACGGTAATATAAATCCTTTTATAATACCAAATAATTGGAAAACTAACGATGTTTGCTTACAAATTTATAAAAACATTAATAAAATAAATGATTATGATCGTATTATTTTAGCACCTCATAATGAAGAAATTAAATTTTTAAATGAAAAAATTTTAATGTTATTAAATGGTGATAAAAAGACTTATTATAGTACAGATTATGCGACTCATAAAGGTGTTGAGTAAAGTGATAACAACATTCATATACTTTTTCCAATAGAAACATTAAACAATATTTATGAAGGATTGCCACCTCATAAATTAGATTTATAAGTTAATGCTATTGTTATGTCAATTAGAAATTTGAGTATACACAAAGGTTTGTGTAACGGTACTAAACTTAAAATAACCAAATTATTTAAATATAATATTGAAGCGGAAATATTAACAGGAGAAAAAGTAGGTAATAGAGTTTTTATTCCTAAAATTACATTAAATACAGGAGAATCTTCTTCATTACCTTTTATACTTTATAGAAAATAATTTCCATTAACATTAGTATTTTGCATGACCATTAATAAATCTCAGGGACAAAGTTTTGATTATGTAGGGTTATACAACAAAGGGCAATTATTCTCACACGGTCAATTATATGTTGCTTTATCAAGCAGTAGAAATCCAAATAATATATATATACAAAATAATTTAGAAAATTCATTAGAAATTGAAAATATAGTTTGGGAAGAAATTGTTGATAATTATAAAAAAATTTAGTTATATAAGTAAATATGCGTATACATTGCATATATTTATTAAATATGTTCATATATTATTCAAGAACAAAATTTCTCAATATAGACTATACGCAATAACAGTATAAAATAAAGGAGAAATTATTTCAATGATGTTAAGAGATTTTAATGATTAGCTAAATGAAAATTGTATATAAAATTTAATTAAGTTTCGATTTGATCCATATAAAAATACAAATAAAATCAAAGAAACGATTTTTAAATCAAAATTTTTAACGTGAATATGCTCTAATTTATTCAAAAAACAAATTTCACAATATAAAATATACGCAATAGCAGTATAAAATAAACTAGAAGTTGTTGAAATGATGTTATAAGATCTTAATCAACGACTCAATGAAAATTGTATATGAAATTTATTTAAGTATGGATCAAATCAAAATTTTTATCGTGAATAATAATCTTATATATTAAAAAAATTACATAATAAAAAATATATATAATAAAAGTATTTAAATAATGTTATAAAATATCTTATTCAATATCAAAATAAAAATGATATATGATATTTATTTAAATGTGGATTAGGCCTACTTGGGGTACCACTAAAAAAAAACGCATTCATTACCTCCCCTAGTGTGTATTGCAATGGGATGGCTTCTGGGGTAAGATCCCAAAAAGCCACAGGCCAGCGATGCCCTAGAACACGGTGCCGCGCGTGTCAGACTAAAATGACTTGCCCGGGGATCTGCTCCTGGAATTCCGAAAACAATGCGAAGATCGCACGCGAACTTCGCTTTCCAACTAATTGAATCGCTGAGTTAAAAGCGCGCGCTCAAAGAGTAAAGCGCGCGGCCGCTATGCTCAGATATGAAAACGACCAGCGTAGTCGGTTTCCCGCGGAGGCGGCGGTATCCGGGAGAAAGTTAGGTTAAGGTCGATAAATGAAGAATAGCCTCAATTATTTCACAGCACAATAACAAGATCTATTCAAAATAATCCTTTACATCAAAAACGCGTCGCGTTGCGCGCCGACAAGAAGACGGGATCCGCCGCTCGGCGCGGGCGGATCAAGGTATCTATTTTCGCTGGGCCGGTGAACGCACCACCGGCCACTCGCCGCTGCGAGTCGAAAATAGGCAAATAAGTCGCTGCGCGGGAAGTACAAAGAGGCTTACCGGGAGAGGCGTGCACTCCTCTCGTCGCTTGCTCACGAATCCGCTCCTGCGTCAGGCCTTATCCTCCGGTCGACTTCGGAGTGTTCAGGCCGAGTCCTAACGTCCAGCGTTCACCTACAGACGCTTCGGATCCCAGGAGTGGCTCGGATTGCTCACGTGCGCTGCTCTTCGTGGCCGGTACGTGTACGGGCGCTGTTCTGCACCGGTGAGGACGCACGATACCGTTTTCTTCGCGGACGGTCAAATTAACTCGCGTACGCGCGGTTTGACAGCCCGAGAGAATCTGATTCAAAAATGAATCGAGCACGACTTTGCAACCGCCAAAGTCGCGCAGCCCCCCGCTCAGATCGCGAATACATCATTCGAGCAATGTCAACAAACGCTCGAGATGCACGAATTCGTGGGAACGAGAGTCAAACGAGTTCGATAGAATACGGAGAACCGAGATTCTTATTTTCTCCGTATTTTATACTGGAACTCCGTTATAGTATATATATATAAAAATAAACATGTTATCAGAGGTCTATGTAGCCCAGCCCTGTACATTAGTGCTTACGTCCAGAGTTCCGCACTATAAGGAGGTAAGGACGGCGCTGCGCGCCACTAGACTATTGTAGACAATAATCTACAATAATAAAATCCCTCAGGTTATTGACTTTCGCTGCGACACCTGCGGCGCCCCCTTTAGGTTCCGCGGAATTTTTCCAAAAATTTTGTTAGAACTCTCAAAGTCGAAACTTTAGGACAGGCCGCATAATCCCCTATATATAGAAATTTTATCTAGCCCGGGATGGATAATCCAAACTGCGCTCCATAAATCCCTATACTAGGGGGTACCCCTACTCGCTTGGCTCGACAACACCCAATTGGAATTTTGAAAATCTATTTAATTTAATCTAGACTAAAACTTACAAGGAAGGTATCCCAAGTGTCAGTCGCCGATTTTGATAATATTGCAATATGTTGTAGTACTTAGAAAAATAAAAATATACGTATTTTTTTGATCGGCCGATATTCACTTTTACGGGGTAAAATTTACCCCTAAAGTTCACCCCCGAAAATCGTTTTTTTGGAGTACTTAAAAAACGAATAAAGATATCTTCATAAAACCAACGCCAAAATATTTAGAATAAAGAAGACTATGAAACTGCACCATTTTAAATTTTAAGGGTTGCAATCCCTATTTTAAAAAGAACAAAATCTTAGTTTTATAAGCGATTTTCAACTACAAAAATATTAGTACGTTGTGTATTTTTTAATAATGCATTCTATTTGAAAGAATATTGAAAAGTAAAGTTGAAATATCGAGGTTTTTGAAGAAATAATATTTTTAGGGGTAACTACCCTTCATTGCATTTTTTTCATTAATTAAGTTTTCATGAGTTATATGACCTTAACATTCAGTTAACCCATTAAAGCCCATGCAAAAATTTGCTGAGATAGCAACAAACTAACTGTGCCATCCTTTGCTTAACTAAAAAATAAAATATATGTATTTTTTCTTTTGTCATTTGCAATTGTTTATAAAAAATTATTTAAACAAATTACAAAATATTTTATAATTTTCAAAAACTGACTACGGGAATCGATTCTAGGGGAAAAATCGAAACGAAAATCTATATAATACTTTTTTGTCAGAGTCAAATTTATTAGTGTAATGTAGGAATAAACAATTGCATGTTGGGGAGAAAAAGTGACTATGTCAAGTCCCAAGCAAAATCTATCTGGAATAGCAATAAACAAACTGTCATCCTTTGCATAACTGAAAAACAAAATATACGTATTTTTTCTTTTGTCATTTGCAATTGTTTATAAAAAATTATTTAAACAAATTACAAAATATTTTATAATTTTCAAGAACTGACTGCGGGAATCGATTCTAGGAGAAAAATCGAGATGAAAACCTACATAACACTTTTTTGTCAGAGACCAATTAGTTAGTGTAATGTAGGAATAAACAATTGCATGTTGGGGAGAAAAAGTGACTATGTCAAGTCCCAAGCAAAATCTATCTGGAATAGCAACAAACAAACTGTGTCATCCTTTACATAACTGAAAAATAATAGATACTTATTTTTAGGCACGACCGCTTCTCGGGAGAGCCTTATATTTTTACTAGAGCGAAAATTGTAACACTTCAAAAACGAACAATTTGTTGCATAAAAACTATTTTCCACCCAGACTTGGTTCATTTTAGGCGTTTTTTATGGTGTATGTGTGTATGTCCGTTCGTATGTAGTCAAGTTTATGGAATATCACTGCGAATTTCCGATAGATCTTAACGAATTTTCGCCCAGATACTCGTCTAATTATAAGTAAGCTCCAGTCATATACCGAGCCGAATCGATCAATAAATAAAAAAACGCCAGAACAAATAAAAATTTGAAAAAATCGATTTTTGAACATAAAGTGAACAAATTAATTTTACGTCAAAAAACAACAAATGCATCTGCTAAAACTAATTAAAATACGTCATTTTTACACGGAAAATTTTTTTCTATGAACAATAGTTAACAATGTAATAGCGAAAAAACCGCTAAAATCATCAAAAATAGTAATTTTTTTGCTATTTCTTTGCAGGATTTGATTTTACACAATAATGTTAAATGTAAAAGTTATAAATAATATTAAAACAAAACTTTTTTCTGTTAAACATTTTTTGTACAATCAATTCCTGACGAGTTAAACTCATAAAAACGATTTTTAACACCTAAATATACATAAAATGGACGATTTTCGGCTATAACTTGACAAGATTTGATTTTATACAAAAATGTTAAATGTAAAAGTTGTAGATAATGTTTAAAAACAACTATTTTCTATTTAAAATTTTCGTGTAAAATCAACTCCGGTCGAGTTAGATTTATAAAAACGATTTTAAACGTCAAAACATACATAAAATGGACGATGTTCGGCTAAAACTTGACAGGATTTGATTTTACACAAACATGTTCAATACAAAAGTTCTACATAATATTTAATCACAACTTTTTCCCATTTAACATTTTCATATAAAATGGATTCCTGACCGCTTAGACCTATAAAAACGATTTTTAATGCCTAAATACACCTGAAATAGTCGATTTTCGCTTATCATACAAGAATTTGACTTTCAATAAAACTGTTAAATACAAAGCATATAGATATAGTTTAAACAAAACTTATTCCCAATTAACATTTTTGTGTACAATTGTTACGTCCGGAGACGTATTATAGAGATTTAGAATTCCATTCTGAAAGTTTATTCTCATCAGATATTTCCTGACATATAAAAGTGAGAATGCAACGCAGTATTTCGCTCAGGCATCGTACCGTAGAGCGTGTGACGTAGAGAGCCATCGACCTCCAGAAGACAGTGGCGTGCGACTTTTTAACAGATCAGCATTTCACAATGCTACCGCTTAAATGCTACGCGTATAAGCCGCAACAAAAATTTCTTAATAAAGATGATCTCAATTTATCATCTATAACCCAATTAAACCGCATAATAAAACTGCGAAATCCATCACGCGCGTCAGTCACAGCGTACAAGAAACCTGGCGAGCTCCGTGTAACTCTACGACATCGAGGAAGTTGAAACCGTAAGCCTTACTCATCCAGCAAGCAGATCTTATAAATTATTGAAATTGTAATCGTAAGCCTTACTCGTCTAGTAAGCAGATCTTATAAATTATTGAAATTGTAATCGTAAGCCTTACTGGTCTAGTAAGCAGATCTTATAAGTTATTTATAGTAAATTTATAAAAGCAAGTGTAAATTCTAAACGTAAAGAACAATTATAGAAAAAGAATTGTAAGTAAAATTACAACGCATCGATCTACCAGAAGCCAGCAGATTGTATTGGTAAATAAATTAATGTATTTTATATAATAAACATACATAAAACCAATTACTATTTATTTCCACTTATTCCCGGACTTCACACAATAATTTCTGGATCATCTAAACGTATAAACATGATTTTTAACACCCCAATACAAGTATAGTGAATTTTCGCTTATTATTGCACAGAATTAGATTTACACAGAAGTATTCGATACAATAGCTCTAAATAACAACTGATAAGAATTTTTCCATCGGTCTTACAGTCTTATAAATTAAATTAAAATAATTAATATTTATGGCAGTCAGATTGCCCTTGTTTATAATCACCCCCGCAGAATCTGAAATAAAAACTTAATTAAAACCTGGAAAAAACTTTGTTAGCAAAGGACGATCTGACTGCCCACCACCACCACATTGTCCGACGTTTCGAGCCTGCTTCGGCTCCTCCTCAGGGACTAAAATAAAACCCGCGATACACCTCCTTATATACCATGCACCCATACCCCCTTCTTTTCTCTTACTCCACCACCCTTCACATTCCCCTCTCCAACTTGCCATTCTCACTTAAATTAATAAAGAATGATAAATGTTATCTAATTTACTTGACTCTATCATTAAATTTAAATTATTCCGATTTCTTAGAATGTGAATACTTTCAAGGCTTTCCCTCTTATATTTATTCTTAATCCCCTGTTCCAAAATATCCACACTCCCAAAATCGAAAGAATGCAAACTATTTAAACAATGTTCTTTCAAACCCGATGTACAACTTGAGCTGCGTAAACTATATTGATGTTCATATATTCTCTTTTTCAAATATCTACCCGTTTGACCAATATAACAACCATTACAATCCCTACAATTAATTTTATAAACAACTCCCGATTTCAAACATTTATCATCCTTGTCTTTACAATTACTAAATAACCTTTCTAAATTATTATCATTTCTAAAGAAAACTTGAATATTATGTTTACTAAAAACCCTTCTAATCCTTTCCGACAAACCTCTAACATATGGTAAACTAAAATATGCATTCTTTCCATTTCTATTCCTTGTTTGATTATCTACCCGCTGCTTCAATCCACCATTATAAATTTCCCACACTCTCTCATCAATCATTTTATCAATAAATTTTACGGGATAACTATTTTTAATAAATGTTTCTCTAACTAAATTTAAATTCTTTTTCCTAAAATCTTTATGTGACAATTTAATCGCTCTGTCAATGACACCTTTGATCGCACCTGTCTTGTTTCCGAATTGGTGGTGAGAATCAAAATTTAAAAATCTACCTGACCATGTAGGTTTTCTATACCAATCTAATTTCACTCTATTATTATTACCTCTAATGACTCTAATATCTAAAAAACTCAATTGATAATCTTTCTCAACTTCTTTTGTGAATTTAATTCTATCATGGATAGAATTAAACACATCCACCATTTCATCTACAAAATATTCTGGTACAACTGCAAAAATGTCATCAACATATCTTTTAAAAATAATTGGCTGAAAAACCAACTTAGACAAAGCAATACTTTCCAATTTTTCCATTACTAAATTGGCTATAACAGGTGACAAAGGTGATCCCATTGGACAACCATATCTTTGTTCATATAGACTATTATCAAAAGAAAAAATTGTGTTTTTAAAAACCAAATTAAGTGCCTTTATAAATTCATCTTTTGTTAAACTAGTATGTACTTTAATTTCAGACCATTTATCTTGTATAATATCATTCAACAACTCTAAAGGTATATTTGTAAACAAAGATACTACATCCAATGAAACCATCCTATGATCATTCGGAATAATAATATCTTTCATTACACCATAAAAACTGCAACTATCTTTAATATATGAATTTGTTTTACCCACTATCTTGAACAATATATTAGACAAAAATCTAGCAAGTCTATACGTCGGAAAATTTATCGATGATATTATTATTCTATATGTCAACTGTTCTTTGTGAATCTTAGGAAGCTCATAACATTTAGCTACAGTGCCATTTTCACATTTTAAATATTTAAACATACTATCTTTAATATAAGCTTTTGTTTTCCAATGCATCAATAATTCTTTCAATTTATCTTGTAGTCTATTGATATGTGGATTCCTAATTTTCACATAAGTGGTATCATCCTCCAACATAAGTTGAATTTTATTAATATAATCCCTTTTATCTGAAACTACAGTTACATTTCCTTTATCTGCTTTTTGGAAGATCATATTCGGATTCACTCTCAAGAATTTCTTCTTATTAGGAATCCACATATCAATAGACTACAAGATAAATTGAAAGAATTATTGATGCATTGGAAAACAAAAGCTTATATTAAAGATAGTATGTTTAAATATTTAAAATGTGAAAATGGCACTGTAGCTAAATGTTAGGGGCTTCCTAAGATTCACAAAGAACAGTTGACATATAGAATAATAATATCATCGATAAATTTTCCGACGTATAGACTTGCTAGATTTTTGTCTAATATATTGTTCAAGATAGTGGGTATAACAAATTCATATATTAAAGATAGTTGGAGTTTTTATGGTGTAATGAAAGATATTATTATTCCGAATGATCATAGGATGGTTTCATTGGATGTAGTATCTTTGTTTACAAATATACCTTTAGAGTTGTTGAATGATATTATACAAGATAAATGGTCTGAAATTAAAGTACATACTAGTTTAACAAAAGATGAATTTATAAAGGCACTTAATTTGGTTTTTAAAAACACAATTTTTTCTTTTGATAATAGTCTATATGAACAAAGATATGGTTGTCCAATGGGATCACCTTTGTCACCTGTTATAGCCAATTTAGTAATGGAAAAATTGGAAAGTATTGCTTTGTCTAAGTTGGTTTTTCAGCCAATTATTTTTAAAAGATATGTTGATGACATTTTTGCAGTTGTACCAGAATGTTTTGTGGATGAAATGGTGGATGTGTTTAATTCTATCCATGATAGAATTAAATTCACAAAAGAAGTTGAGAAAGATTATCAATTGAGTTTTTAGATATTAGAGTCATTAGAGGTAATAATAATAGAGTGAAATTAGATTGGTATAGAAAACCTACATGGTCAGGTAGATTTTTAAATTTTGATTCTCACCACCACTTCGGAAACAAGACAGGTGCGATCAAAGGTGTCATTGACAGAGCGATTAAATTGTCACATAAAGATTTTAGGAAAAAGAATTTAAATTTAGTTAGAGAAACATTTATTAAAAATAGTTATCCCGTAAAATTTATTGATAAAATGATTGATGAGAGAGTGTGGGAAATTTATAATGGTGGATTGAAGCAGCGGGTAGATAATCAAACAAGGAATAGAAATGGAAAGAATGCATATTTTAGTTTACCATATGTTAGAGGTTTGTCGGAAAGGATTAGAAGGGTTTTTAGTAAACATAATATTCAAGTTTTCTTTAGAAATGATAATAATTTAGAAAGGTTATTTAGTAATTGTAAAGACAAGGATGATAAATGTTTGAAATCGGGAGTTGTTTATAAAATTAATTGTAGGGATTGTAATGGTTGTTATATTGGTCAAACGGGTAGATATTTGAAAAAGAGAATATATGAACATCAATATAGTTTACGCAGCTCAAGTTGTACATCGGGTTTGAAAGAACATTGTTTAAATAGTTTGCATTCTTTCGATTTTGGGAGTGTGGATATTTTGGAACAGGGGATTAAGAATAAATATAAGAGGGAAAGCCTTGAAAGTATTCACATTCTAAGAAATCGGAATAATTTAAATTTAATGATAGAGTCAAGTAAATTAGATAACATTTATCATTCTTTATTAATTTAAGTGAGAATGGCAAGTTGGAGAGGGGAATGTGGAGGGTGGTGGAGTAAGAGAAAAGAAGGGGGTATGGGTGCATGGTATATAAGGAGGTGTATCGCGGGTCTTATTTCAGTCCCTGAGGAGGAGCCGGAGCAGGCTCGAAACGTCGGACAATGTGGTGGTGGTGGGCAGTCAGATCGTCCTTTGCTAACAAAGTTTTTTCCAGGTTTTAATTAAGTTTTTATTTCAGATTCTGCGGGGGTGATTATAAACAAGGGCAATCTGACTGCCATAAATATTAATTATTTTAATTTAATTTGTAAGACTGTAAGACCGATGGAAAAATTCTTATCAGTTGATATTAAATTGCAGTCGACATAAGTAATATTTTTAGCTCTAAATAAGATGGAAAAAATCGACATAGCATTCCAAAGATAATATAATTACAAAAACATAATAATAAGATACAAAATTACATGTGATTACAATATTCAATGGGATAAACACATTGGAAGAATAATTAAAGAAACAAAATATCTATTTCCCTGTTTTCTACAAAAAGATTTTTAATAACAAATTTAAAAAATTTGATATAAGATTACCCAGCGCTTAACCTACTAACTATGTTTCGAGGACCTAAGCGATTGAACTAAAAGAAACAAAATTGTGTAATATTATATAAGTACATGTTAAAGGAATATCATATATAGAAAAAAAACTTTTGTGTGATGTATGAGCTATAAATGTTGTTATATGGTAAATTTCAATGCATAAAGAATGCAATGTTCTAGCTGACTCAGTCTTATAGAAGACTCAGTGCATGTAGAAAACTATTAAATAGGCAAGTCTCACTGGGTAGAAGTCTGCGAAATACATAATGATGTGTTTTAATACAACAGATTCCCTGAAGCGAGTTCTTACACCCTGACTAAACTTAGAAATTAAATAGACGAGCTAATATTACCAGGGACAACTACATACCCTTATCGCATTTAACAACACACACAGCACTTATATAATATTTCCCAGTTCCTATTACCTATCCCCTTACACTTTAAAGCACTAACACTCGAAGATCACTTAGAACTGCAGAAGTTGCAAAATAGGGCTGGATGGTCTAGGCTGGCACTACTCCATGGATGCCAGTCTGCTGAGAATCATCTAAGAGCGATCCACTGCATCAGTAACCACACCACCTAGGTGGAAAGTACTGACAGAGACCGTCAATTGTGTTTCAATATCAGGGACTGCCTCAGCCTAGGGATCAGCAAAGCGCATGAACAGCAGATCAGTCCCTATTCTGGGGGACAAGCGAGGAGAGTTAAGCACCTAAAAATCACATATAACTAATAAATAGGTGACTCAAAAAACATACCATACAAAAGAAAAGTCTGCAGCAGTGGCTGTTGTTCACTCACTGTACCAGCTTCCTGTAACAACTAGAGCGGAAGGACCGGTGGAGACCTTAAACCGTTTTCTCACTGAAGACGCTGAAGACACAAGCAGCAGTTTAACTGTACACATAGTCACTAGTGTAAGAGCCAAACAAGGAAAGTTGAGCACCTAAAAACTACATATAATTAATAAACAGATGACTCAGACATCATTTCCACACCCAAGAAACAGTCTTCAGCAGTGCCCGTCGTTTACACTACTCTCGCAGCCACAGATACCTCCAACAAGCGAAAGTACCATCAGCTCACACATCAGAGAGGTTAGAAACGAGAAAATGCTTACTAAATCTGCTCTCGCCGCGGACACACTGCCTTTCCATCTCCGACGAATCATCGACAATCGACGAACACGATGAAAGGCCGAACACGATTCACCAGGGCAGCATACTACAGCAGCCACAGTCATCGCTGGGGACGCCGGGAGCCAGACGATTCGATTGTTGACAACACACACCATGGACACATGTGCGCCACGGCTGACGGCACGCCACACTACTCAGCAGTAGCAGAAAGCGCGCGCGATCATATATATAGATATATCTTATACCTCGCGATCGCACGAGTCGCATGGGTTTTTCCGCTGTTCTTGGGAGCCGAGGCACGGTAGTATACATAGGTCCGGAAAGAGTGTACGACCGTGAGCCGAGGTACCTAGCGCAGCCGTTACGACTGCTGCAGTATAAGTATTCATGCACGCAGGTCACAGGGCTAAGCCAGATTGCCGTTGCCGAATGCATCAGTATTGAGCATTCTCCTTCTGTTTTTTTCCTTTTCGCAGATTAGTGTATATACGCGGTGATGCATTTTAATCGCCGCACCCGGATTTCTCGGAACCTAAGCCAGATAGAGAAAAATGGTTCAGACAAAAGTTATAGGGGACAAAGGGGGGCACATAATGGCGCTAACGTCTTTGACCTTGAACTTGACCTTTGAGGTTATTTCAAGGTCAAAGTGGTTTTTCCATATGGAAACACCTAGTTTTGACCCCGGATTAGGAAAGAGCGGGAAATTTTACGTTGAAAATCATATTGAGAAATATTTTCTAAGGTCATTTCAAGGTCAATTCTAGGTCAAACTCAGAAAAGTCCGTTTAAAATCGTTTTTTTCCATGAACCACAGGCTAAGCTGGTTCAAATTGATCGTAGGCTTAATAGAGGAACCCACACCACAAAAACTTACACATCCTAGTAAACAAAACTCAAACTCGCATATCCTAACCCCATACACTTCATGCCCTCACATGCTGAACTGTTACACCCCAGTCCCACAACCATACCCCACACCCCCCAGTCCTACACATCCCTACTCCATGCATGCTAATCCCATATACCCCAAACCCACACATCGTGAACCCTGAAAAGTTTTTCTCAAGGGCAAAATGATTTTTTAACGGAAACTTTAAGATCGTTGAAGCTTCTGTTATAAATCTATTAACCTTACTTTTGCGCTACCCAGAAACAACGACGTGGACGTAGTAAGGATTGTTTCCTTTGGGGTGCTTAATTAAAGTGAGTCCCCTTGCCTCTCACTGTTCGAGGTGCTTGATTAAAGTGAGTCGCCTTGCCCCTCACTGTTCGAGGTGCTTAACTAAACTGAGTCCCCTTGCCTCCCTCTGGCCGGGGTGCTTGATTATAGTGAGTCCCCTTACCTCTCACTGTTCGGGGTGCTTGATTGTAGTGAGTCCCCTCGCCTCTCACTAATGTAAATAAATTTTTATTTAACCTCGAAGCAAGTGTTCGAAATGACGACCATTTGCTTCAAGGCACATAGTCAAACGCCTTTGAAAATGGCGAACTGTGTTCTGCAAAGTTTGTCTTGGAATGGCAGCGCATGCTCGACGAATCCTATCCTGCATATCTACTCTTGTAAGATATTTTATTTTTCAGTTATGCAAAGGATGGCACAGTTAGTTTGTTGCTATCTCAGCAAATTTTTGCATGGGCTTTAATGGGTTAAATAAAGTGAGATTGATTAATAAAAGGAATATTTATAAATTTACTTTTTATAATAAAGATAACATCCCCTACTCATCATCCATGAACATGACATTGTCTGAAAAATGTTTCAGACAATAGTTTTGTTTGTTTTAACCAAATTTTTCCATACGCGAAATCCGTAAACATCTAATGGTTAGATACTTCCAGTCGTTCCTGCAGGTATTAATATTCAAATTTTTTTTTTTTTTTTTCATTCCATTACATTAACAAAAATCTAAAGGCAAATGAGTGCTTTATCAAGTTGTTTATTTAGTGGGTAGTTTTTAGTCCTTAAAATAGTAGATATTCTTACGGGGGGGGGGGGGGATGAACTTTAGCACGTACGTGGCCGAGACGAAGCCGAGGCCGTCATGTTACGTACGTACTGAGTTCCATTTTCCTTCCGTGTAAGAAATAGTATTTTTCTCTATTACAGGGCGAAACAACGTTCACTATTTAGTCGGAAAAAGTTCAAATCACCGTTGCTATAACCTTTCAGCTGACAGTTGCATTGCGCGGCCATGTTGTTACTTCCGCCGTAAGGCCGGCTGGTAGCATCGCTGCGCTCTTGTGGCCATTCCACGCAGTGGTTACAGGGTAGATGATTCGTCTGGTCTGCTTGCCTGCTCTTTCCTGTTGTGCGTATTTATGTGTGCCCGATGCCCGCCCAACATTTGCAGCACCAGCGTTAGCGAGTGCTGCTGGTTGGGGCGGGTATCGAAAATACATGAACAAGCAAATTGTTATGTACACATGTGACTCAAGAAAAGAGGGATAGATAAAGAGTATATTTCGAAATAAATAAACATGAATTTGTTAATAAATAGTTCAATTTTTCGTCTCTATTTTTATAAAAACATGTATCCCCTTTCATGTCAATAAAATAGTAACTTATATTTATGACTATTTATTGCAATTTTTGCACGAATACGTTGATAAAAGCATGCGCGGTGTATCCGGCGTAAAAATTCAACGGAACCATTTAGCGAGAGAGAGGTTTCTTTTGTGAATGTATCTCATGCTCTCACGGGATTCAATGGTTCCGTTTAATTTTTCAGAACGCTATGGCATAGCACCCTCACAGGCTTAAATGCATTTCGCCTAATTTTTCTTATGCACATTATTCCTTGACTGATTCTACTTGTACGACAGATTTCTATAAATAGTTATATTATTTTGCTTTGACCTTTGACTAAAGAAAGTATAGTTAGTAATATATAGAATCCATTCAATAGACAATCTGTCATACGAATAGCAGATATTCTTTTTACTCACAGATTTACTCTAACCTGTCACATTAATTCACTGTTTCTATTAATAAAATTAATTTATGTTGTAAAAATAAACTATTAAAACGCCTTCATCCATATGCACTCAAATTTTCTGTCTCCATTTCTATATGTAAACTTTATAAGAGTGCTCTTGAAAAAAATAGCCGAATAATATTCCAATTATTTATATTAATGTTTTGACACAATGAGACAGCACTGAAAGATCAGTACGTACTTAAGGTGATCTTACACCTAAAAATTTTGAAAAAATCAACTTTTTTTATTGAATTTTTTAATTATATATGTTAGTCTGAACCTAAAAAAACTAGTTTGGATCACCAATTAAAAAAATTAAAAATAATATGGTTAAAAGAGCTTAATATCTTCAAAATGACGAAAAAATTGATTTTCCTTTTTTCTTGCCTTTTCTATAGGTTTCTGATATATATAGGAACACCTTTACTTTTATGTGTTTTAAAATATCAAAAAACATTATTTAAGACTTATTAGTATAAGAATTATAAAAAAATAATTAAATTTAAATACGTGATTTATTATAAAAATAATATAAATCATATTCTGGAATTTGAAATCTAGTGGAATCGTCTTTCGAGTTGTGACAATTTTGCACTTCTGTTCTAGTAAAGTGACCATTCCGTCAACGAAATTTGACAGCAAATTACTATATTAATACTCCCTTTTGTATAAGTATATACTTATAAAACTATAATACCATAGTGTCAACACAGGTGCACAGCAGGCAGCTCAAAATCTCAAATAATCCAAGATACATAACCATGTTATTTCAACAGTTTGTTTTGCAGAGGTTTTGCTTTCAGATAGAGAAAGATTTTTTTCTTAGTGCTTGATTATTTGAATTCATAAGTGAATTTAGAACTAAAAATTTAATGTATTGTGTATGTGAAGATATATGTCTGAAAAGTGTAATTGTAATTATAATACAAGCGTGTAGTGATATTTTTATTTAAATTTGGAAAGTAGTTTCAGTTCAAGATGGGAATGCTGTATGAAAATAAATACTGAAAAACATGTGCATTGACAAGATTGAATTAAGTATTTTAAAGAAGAGGCAGTAAAAATTTTTATCGCATAAAAATAAATACATCTTTTTTCTAAGAAAGATGAAAGTGACATTAAGTCTAACTCACTATAGGATATATAATTCAATTCAGGAGATTTGTGAATTGCAATAAGTGTCAAGATGTATCTATACACATAAAAGCGACAAGCCTGCTCACAAGAATACAGGCTTAAATTCAAGATGTATTTAATATTTAATATGCGTAATCAAGTGATCATTGAAACAATGGGCTTGTCGGCTATTATGTACTTATGTACTTTTGTCTATGACAGTGATGGCTTCTTAAGTTTCGATTTGAATTATTGGGATTTCATATTTCATAAGACCTGGCGCACATTCTACATTTATCTTAGTATTATAAATAATAATCTAACTCAGCACAGTGTGTTAAAAAGTGATTGAACAGTGGATGAATCAAAAGTACAAAAGGTCAGATTGAGCAGTAACTTTTAATGGAACGAATGCTGCTAGCTTAACAATAACTTTTAATGGAGCGGATGCATGTAAGGTGGTAGAGCTTCTGTTTCAACCATTTTACATAGGAGAACAGATAACAGATACACAGGAAAATGAGTTCCAAGAAGGAAAAGAATGGAGATAAAATGGCTGATTATTTTTGGAGTTTTATGGTATTTTTCTTTGCAGGCTTATTTCTCAAAATGTCATTTTTTAAGGTTTGTCGTAACTTTTCTCTGAGACCGGTCGATGAATTTTCATGAGATAAAGTGCAAATTGTTCCTAATTTATGTAGTTATGGGTGTAAGAGTTGCAATTTTAAGGTTTTCATGTATAAGTATCTTTTTCATGGCAAAAACTCTAAAAATTCAAAAAAATGCAAAAAATTATTGCAAAAAAATCAGTTTTTGCCATGAAAAAAATATTTATACATAAAAACCTTAAAATTGCAACTCTTACGCCCATAACTACATAAATTAGGAACAATTTGCACTTTGTCCCATGAAAATCCATCATGCGATCTCAGAGAAAAGTTACGACAAACTTTTTTTCTTCAAAATGCTATAACTGAGGATAAAATGAGTTTAAGGACCTCTGCCTTGGCTCATTTTATTCAAAATAAGTTATATATAAATATATTTGGTTATTTTATTATAATAATAATTTTTATCATTTTTTTAGGTAATTTTGGCCAGAAAGGCTTATAGGTGTAAGATCGCCTTAATACTTGATTAACTAATATATCTAGTAACCTTTTCTTTGTTAACCGCGTTAAAGAGCAAGCAACTCTTAGCTATTATTTATTTTCTCCCCTATTAACTCCTTGGTTACAAATCCTTAAAGCTGAAAAAGCCCAGACAAAGGATACAAATCTTTTTCAAAAATCACTACAAATTTTATTGAAAATATTTATACCTATCAGATAGATATGGCACCCCTACTCTTGCCAATACAGAATTAAATTTATAAGCTTTTCAGATTCTATTTTCCAGAGAAATTTTATATACTCGATTTTTCCTTTAATTATCTATTTGATGCCAAATTTTGATTTGCCTTCATAAAAGCATGCGCGGTGTGTCCGGCGTAAAAATTCAACGGAACCATTTAGCGAGAGAGAGGTTTTTTTCGTGAATCTCCCTCTTGCTGTCACGGGCTTCAATGGTTCCGTTTAATTTGTCGGAACGCCATGGTATAGCACCCTCACAGGCTTAAATGCGTTCCGCCTAATTTTTCGCACCTCCATAGGATAGCACTCTCACATGCTTAAATGCGTTCCGTTTAATTTTTCGGAACATATAGGATAGCATCCTAATTGTGAGAGCGATGCGCTCTTTATCGGTGGATATAGTGACCATCCTTCTTGAGAACGCCACGCTCCCGATGCGAAACAATTGGGCACCGAAATTGCATTATGCCGCGACTTGCGCGCGGCAACTGTTTCAGGCGTTTCAGCAATGGGTAAAAGTGCTACTTCTTCTAGCCTAAGCGAACGGCGGAACCACGTACTTTCGCCCAAGGGATAGAGAAAATATTTTTTACTTATTTCAAAACACTTAACTGTGATTATTACTTACAGAAACCATTTTCTCAAATTACTTTATTTGACTTTCATTTTTTTAAATATGGTAATAGATCAAAGTAGGGGGATATTACCCTCATAGAAAGTTGTTTCGTAAAAATTTTTGAAATACATCAATGTTATTTACGTTATTCTTTCAACTAGATCGAGTTAAAATAAAGTATTATATAATATAATTTTCATACTCGAAGAAAAAAGATTTTCCACCAAAAGAATAGGTGTTGTTCCCCTTATTATAAAAATTAAATTTATAAATATTCCTTTTTTTAATCTCACTTTATTTAAGTGAATTCTAAGGTTATAAAACTCGTGAAAACTTAATTAATGGAAAAAATATAATGAACGGTAGTTACCCCTAAAAATATTATTTCTTCAAAAAACTCGATATTTCAACTTTTCTTTTCAATATTCTTCCAAATAGAATAGATTTTTGAAAAATATACAACGTACTAATATTTTTGTAGCCAAAAATCGCTTAAAAAAAATAAGATTTTGCTCTTTTAAAAATAGGGGTTGCAACCCTTAACATTGAAAATGGTGCAATTTTATAGTCTTTTTTATTCTAAATATTTTGACGTTAGTTTTATGAAGATATCTTTATTCATTTATGAAATATTCCAAAAAAACGATTTTCGGGGTGAACTATAGGGATAAATTTTACCCTCTAAAAGTGAATATCGGCCGATCAAAAATATACGTATAATCTTATTTTTAGCCACGACCGCTACTCGGGAGAGCCTTATATTTTCACCAAAGTGAAAATTGTAACTCCCCGAAAACTAGCAATTTACTGTATAAAAACTATTTTCCGTCCAGAAATAGTTCATTTTAGGCGTTTTCTATGATGTATGTATGTATGTACGGTCGAATGTAATAAAGTTTATGGATTATCTCAGCGAATTTTCGATGGATTTCATCGGGATTGGGGGAAATACTCCTCTAATTATACCTAAGTGCTGGTCCTTTAACCAGAAATATCGATGAAAAATTGTTCAAATGCGAGCACAAAGAAATATCTCAAAAAATCGATTTTAAGCCTAATGTCTAGAAAAATTAATTTTATGCTAATATCTACAGAGCTATCTGCTAAAACTAATTAAAATACACATTTTTTTGTTGAAGACTTTTCTCTAAGAGCAATACTTACCAAGATAACTGCGAAAAACGGCAAAAAAGGTCAAAAATGAAAGATTTTTTACTATAACTTGACAGGATTTGATTTTACAAGAAAATGTTAAATACAAAAGTTGTAGATTATAATAATACAAAACTTTTTTCCATTTAACATTTTCATATAAAATCAACTCCTGATGAGTTACACTTATAAAAACGATTTTAAACGCATAAATATACATAAAATGGACGATTTTTGACTATAACTTGACAGGATTTGATTTTACACGAAAATGTTAAATACAAAAGTTGTAGACACTATTGAAACAAAACTTTTTCTTACGTAACATTTTTTTTAACACCAACTTCTGACGAGTTAGACTTATAACTAGGGGGGCTGCGCCCCCCAGTGTGCTTTCGCCACCCCCCCCCCCCCCCCCCCCCCCGCACCCGCCACACACACCTGCTCCTCGCTTCGCTCGTCACCCGCCCCCTCCCTACGTAAAAACTTCGTTTTTACATAATAGGCACGAACGCAAAACTCAGGAGAACCTTGTATTTTTATAAAAGCGAAAATTGATTAATAATGTCATTACGAAGGGCAATACACTCATGATTTTACATACTATTAAAAAAAAATAGTTTTTGTTACCATATGGCAAACAGTAAAGCTAATAAGCGAAAAATTTACCGTCTAAAAAACATTAGTGACCGTCTCTTACAGACATGTTACCGCGCAATGGTTATCAAGTCATGTCATATTGTTCGTGTAAAACGTACCTCTTTTTCTTTTCCCCTCTCTCTCTCCCAATGTACCAAAAACTTTAATGAGAGCTTAAATATTTTTTCAAAACAATCAGCACGTTCTTTAAAAAACTAATTTTTTAAATATATTCTAACAACACCATTTGTCTGTAGTCCTTTTATTTATTCTGATCTCATCTATTCAATAAGCACTCTCTACAAATGGTAATAATTTTTTTTCATGACTGTACAAATAATAATATTGTTAATAAAACTTTCTACGAAAGTATAAAATAAGGCAAGTATAGAAGTTTTTTCTGTATAATCTATAAAATAATATTTTTGATTTTTTAAAAGAAGTCAAATAAATACTATAGTAAAAAAGCCTTTTACTTCTTTGAGTCAATGTATGCTCAACAAATTATATGTAAGTACATTCAAATTGTTCACTGCAAATCAAACAAACGAAAGTTGTGAAATCAATTATCGATAGTCAAGTAATGCAAACCATTCTCCGAAAAACTGTATGATTATTTTCTCAGAAATGTTTTCAAATTTCTTCATTCTTCTATACAAATTAAACGCAAGAAATCAATTAATTATAGTCAAGTACCGGCCATAAGAACTTTTCGTACCTCGCATGTAAAATTACATTTTATGCCCACGTTGTAACTTTAAAATTATTCAGCCAGCGGGCATAAAGTGCTACATAACGACCAAGAGGCCCAACAGCTCACACAGCTCCTACAAAACTTTATAGTACCTACGTACTTTACCCCCGTGTGGGCGAAAATTATTTTAATTATATAACTATAATGCCTTCTTTTTATTTCTAAAAGTCATAAGAATTTTTTCAGGTATTTACGAAAAGTCAAAGCCTATATAACAAAATTACATAGTTACCAACACATCACTATTTTTCATTATTCCTCCTCAATTTTGAACTTTCTATAATATTACGCATCTAGGAAGGACAAGAGAAGTTTAGAGCTACTTTAGCAGGCGTGGTCCTCCGATCTCCCGTACATACTTGGTGGGCCCGACGGTTTGCAGTTCAAGGTGTAAGGCATGGTCATTTTCATATAAATATTCATATGTTTAAAGATAAGATAAATGTGTTGCTTCTACATATTAACTACTGATCTATGAATCTATCACTCTGTTTTTAAATAGAAAGTACACACCCGCGTGAAAATATCATATGAGATCTCATATGGGATCCCGTAATACGTAAAATTGCACATGACATCACATATAAGATCTCATACGAGATATGCGCTGTCTGAAATTCTCATATGAGATCTTATATGATATTTACACGGGGGAAAAGGATATAAAATATGTAGCTTATAAAACGGTTAGTAAAATGTAAAGGACTTTTGGGCAGGCTATAAATTTATATGAATTTTTTATTTTATTCTCGTTTAAAAAGGACGGACACAAGGAAAAATATGTTTAGTAATGAAATATAAATCATAATTCTGCACATGTATGGATATCTCGTACTTAACGGCATCAATTAAAAATTAGAGCCAATGTAATTATTTATGATGGACTTATAGGTATAAATATTGTTAATGAATTTATGCAAAAATTTAGTATTCTACATTTAAGTAGCCCATGTAACTGCAAACTGTCGGGCCCGCCAAGTATGTACGGGAGATCGGAGGACCACCCCTGCTAGAGTAGCTCTAGACTTCTCTTGTCCTTCCTAGATGCGTAATATTATAGAAAGTTCAAAATTGAGGAGGAATAATGAAAAATAGTGATGTGTTGGTAACTATGTAATTTTGTTATATAGGCTTTGACTTTTCGTAAATACCTGAAAAAATTCTTATGACTTTTAGAAATAAAAAGAAGGCATTATAGTTATATAATTAAAATAATTTTCGCCCACACTTGGTCGTTATGTAGCACTTTATGCCCCCTGGCTGAATAATTTTAAAGTTACAACGTGGGCATAAAATGTAATTTTACATGCGAGGTACGAAAAGTTCTTATGGCCGGTACTTGACTATAATTAATTGATTTCAGTACTTTCTTGTGTTTATTTTGTATAGAAGAATGAAGAAATTTGAAAACATTTCTGAGAACATAGTCATACAGTTTTTCGGAGAATGGTTTGCATTACTTGACTATCGATAATTGATTTCACAACTTTCGTTTGTTTGATATGCTGTGAACAATTTGAATGTACTTACATATAATTTGTTAAGCATACATTGACTCAAAGAAGTAAAAGACTTTTTTACTATAGTATTTATTTGACTTCTTTTAAAAAATCAAAAATATTATTTTATAGATTATACAGAAAAAACTTCTATACTCGCCTTATTTTATACTTTCGTAGAAAGTTTTATTCAGAATATTATTATTTGTACAGCCATGAAAAAAAATGATTACCATTTGTAGAGAGTGCTTATTGAATAGATGAGATTAGAATAAATAAAAGGACTACAGACAAATTGTGTTGTTAGAATATATTTAAAAAATTAGTTTTTTAAAGAACGTGCTGATTGTTTTGAAAAAATATTTAAGCTCTCATTAAAGTTTTTGGTACAGAGGGAGAGAGAGAGGGGAAAAGAAAGAGAGGGTGGGAGAGTTTAGTAAATAATGTTTGTTAAGTATAAAACTATGTAGAATAGTAACCAAACTTATTCTTGCCTATAAGTTTTAACTTTTGTAAAAAAATTTTTTAGAGAGATTTCACAACTTTTTAAGAGTAAAAGTACATTATAAATAATGTTTATTAAGTATATAAAATTACACTTTAATTGATTTCACAAATTTTGGGTTTATTATTACTTTGTTCTCCTTCATTGTGCACGGATTCAATAACACTGACATTCAGTGATTTATTATAAAATAAATACATTGTAACTAGCCACACTACTGCAATACAATCCGCTAGCAAATTAAAATATTGGTTGTAGATTCAAAAAGTAGCCATTACAGTAATTTATATATTATGGTTTCATGTACGGTAGATTCACAGAAGAGATAGCTACTCTGAGACATTTGGCACCCATCACCATAAGCTAATCACTATATAATTACATTATTTTCAACACTTAGATTTGTTGAAATTTTAACTAGAAGCCACTTGAATTAATAACCAATCAGACACATCTTGCAATATTAAAAACAAAAGTTTATGAACTAAGAATCATTGGGAGAAAAAAGCTTTCTCGACATTCTTGTATACTTTTTGAAATAATTATCTGAATCTTGTGTAGAAAAATATTTACTGAGAACTCCTCTGAAACATTTTGACGTCTCCCATCGTGAGAGAATTATAAAATTAGATTAACTGAGCACTTTTATCCGTAGACATTTTCACAATATTTACTGAGAACTCTTCTGAAACATTTTGACGTCTCCCACCATGAGAAAATTATAAAATTAGATTAACTGAGCACTTTTATTCACAACAATAACACATCATTTTTTCTTTTTTCTGTATTTTAATGTTCACTTGACATAATCTTTTAATTGATGTTTAAGTAAATAAATATGTACAACAGCACAGACCTAATATCAACAAAGTTTCTTGAAGTATAGACAAAAAATGTTTTTTTTTAACCAAGGCTCTGACCAATATTTTAAATTCTGATTTTAAGTAGAGGTTAGAAATTTGTTATAAACACTTCATTTAACACATCATACCGCTACTTTATTTTATTTATTCACTATAATTATACCATAAAGTAGAACGAGGCTCTGCTAGAGGAATATTATCTTCGACAGTATTTCTTTTTTGTCTACTACAGGAGGTTGCGTTCTTTGACAGACTTGAACATAATCTTTTGGTGGCCTTAATGCATAATGCATAATAATAATGAGATTTAGAACTCTTCTATATGTTGCAAACTATTTAATCATAATCTACTTTTCAATTATCCTTGTTCTGATATAATCTGTAACAAAAAAAAAAAGATTTCACAAAATAACAATAACTTATACTAATAACATTATTCTTTTATTTTATAATAAAAGTTTGCTACTTATCTGAAAATATTTCTGAATATATATATATATATATATATATATAATGTACACCAAATCAATTTAAATCGGATTTCAATGATGTAAAAAGTCTTGAACATAACTTGTATAAATGATGATTGTATACGGACTAATGCGTAATATTGAAAGTTATTTTATGTATACATAAAATAACAAGGTTAGGTCGATTGACCAGATATATATAAATATACCATATATACGGATCTCTCTTTCTCTCTATCTCCGTCGCTCTTCTCTCTTTCTCTCTATCTCCGTCGCTCTTCTCTCTTTCCCTCTCTCTCACTCTCCCTCTCTTCTCTCTCTCTCTCTTCTCTCATTTACCAGTCGGTTGGACAAAAATGCTATACTATATACCGGTCGGACAAAAATGTATAGTTTGTGCTGACTGAAGAATATGGAGAATCGGAAATAGTACATAAAAAATATTCAGATCTCTAAATCTTTTGAACGGGACAATCTTTTTAAATGAAACCTTTCGATTTGAGTAGAGCAATGAAATGGCTTTCGATTAACAGTACATGTTAATATAGTTCAAACAAATCTAATACGTATATAGGCGCATTGAATTTCTTGCAAACCCATTTCAATGTATAAGTAGCACGGATCGCTAGTAGATATACTAGGTACGTTCTGACGCAGTATGACGTCATCGGCGGCGAGCCCGCATAATAATTTATACGTAAGGGTGATATAATAATTTATATGTAAATTATAAAAAGATAATAATTTATATGTAAGGATATGCATAATGGTCTAGAAGGAATCAAATAAAACACATGAACGTTTCAATTGAAAAAATTTTTTATTCATGAATGCTTTTATTAGTTTACATATTACTTTTTTAAAGTAGTCGTACATTTTTGTTTTATTACACAACTTTTGTAACATCTCCTTTAATTGGATTATATTGAACAATTCGATCATGCAGAATTAAACAGTAGGCAGCAGTATTGTCGGGAAAATCATCTCTAGACTCAAATTCAAGACGTACATCGACAGGTGCGCTTTTAATCGATTCGTTCTGTTTTGAGCAATCGATCACTATTAGCGGTAATTTTTCGATAAAATATTTTTTATTGAGCATCGGTTCATTTTCTTTACCGTAGTAAACGTTTTGAAAATTAGCATACATATCGTAAAGTACTGCATATTGATTCTGAATAATATTAAGATTAAGATTTCCATACGGATAGCATTGAGAGTTAAGAAATAGTTTCACATTACTAATATTACAATGATCAAAATTACTAGCATTGACACCTGCTACGCTTTTTCGTGCAGTCTGAAAAGCTAGAATGACAAAGTGAGGCTTTTCCAATTGATTAGATGTCTTAACGCTCCAAACATGCTTTGATGTGAGAGGTAATTTCGGATACTCATACAATTCCCAGGTGCGATAACTCATAGTAATTGCTCTATCGCGACCAATATAATTGAGGAGTTTGATTTTTTCTCTATCAGCTACTACTACGTAAGGCATAAGCCATTCGATCTTAGTCAAATTAATTTTAAATTTTTCAAATGTAGCTGGTTGTCCTGCTGGCGTGACAATAGCAGAATTCAAGTCATTTCTTGATCTTGTGATGATGAGTTCATGTTTGACATTGACTACGATTTTTCGATAATCCTCGGCAAATCCCAATAGTATACTGAGAGGTATAGTTACATCAAAATAACCTACTTCATTTGTGAGCGATGTCGCTTCTTTATCAGCAGTCCAACCTGCATTTTCAGCAATTGAGCCTTGACTTGGATTGAGTGATAACCAGTTCTTCATTGCACTAGTCAAACCAACATTTTTAGCCTTATCTATTTCAATGGCATTTATTTCATAACGTATTTCCTCAAATAGGTAAGAGATGGCGTTGTTTATCAACTTAGTATTAGTCACTGCAGTGTCGTTTTCTTTTGTTAATCGACCATAAATATGAATATTACTACGAGAAGGTAGTAGACATAAATCTTGATGTTGAATTGCAATACGAATTTCATCGCTATTATTGAACTGCGACATTGAATAAGGCTGATGCGCGTGAACTTCGTAATGAGCTAGAGACTCATCGAAAGCCATACCTGAATGAATATTTAGAATTTCTTCCATTTTGTTCTTGTATTCAGCACACTAATACGCAGTATATTTTCCGCCACGTCGAGGATTGGCGACGACTTTTAGTTTTAGACTTTTTAGGAACTGAATGTTCTGACGTGTGAGCGCTATGGTAGCTCGCTGTCGATTGATCGCTGACTGACATTTTGGTGTGTTAATATATCCTCGACCACTCTTAACGTTATAAATAATACCCATTATAATACTGATTTTATATGCACTCGTACTGTAATGACTTCTCCTCGAAAGTTAACCAAGTTTCCGTCCTGATCAATAATACGTATCTGTAAGTGATCAATGCTTCTAACGCTGACTGGGAGGTAAATGACGTGTGAAGGTGCTTCTATGATCTTATATCCTGGTGGTACTGCTGGAAAAAATTCGTGTATAGTGTGAACTTTGCGTTCGTTTATGTAAGCACCTGCTGTAATATTACACTCTACACGTAGGGTGTTAAGTTTTAGTATAGTTACAGGCAAATCAGAACTATACGTTTTATTTTTAGCAAGTACACGCCGCGTGAATCCTAAAATTGAAGCAATAGAATCCTCGGGCTCAAAATTTATTCGCTGACTTCACTGAATAACACTACGGAAAGTATTGTTGTTTGGCTTCAAACTAAATGATATCTCCTTAGGAGCTAATGCTTCTTTGATAAAACTTTCGATGGCGTCTATCTCATAGCTGCCTGTCGGTAATACGATTTCTTCTTCTTTTCTTTCCTCGCCGACGTAAAATTTATTATATCCAACGTCAATATTAGGTATTGAGTTGAATGTCAATAACTCTACTAGACCGAGGACGTAGTTTTTATTTGGGATTAGCTCAATCGGAGGGAAGTAATTTGCTTCAAGTACTGATGAAGTTCCTGAGAGACTCAATGTTAGTGTATTCTCCATGATAGTCACATAACAAATGACGTTTATTCATTGAGATTGTGTTTTATAGCTTATTCGATAGAAATTTCAAACAAAGATGACCGCAGTTGAATGTATTAAAATCTTGATATCTAACATAATTATACATGACTTTATTCGCTTTTAAATAGAGTAACAGATCTGTAGACGGCTGAAGATCTCCGAAACTGTCAAAGTACATAACCTCACTACCCTTCTTCTTATACGCAACCCAATGAGTACCTGGTCCATTTTTATCGTCTAAATTTACTACAGCTGACTCTTGATAACGAGGGCCATTAGCAGGTAAAGCGTTGCGCATGAAAACACCCCGTAAATTCTTGATTTTCAGTATTTGAGCATATTTTTCTATATCTAAATTAGTGAGCGCTCGGTTGGGTAAAGCTACTTCGAGCTTTTTTTTTTTAAACCCTTACCAGCAACATATGGCTTCAGATGGAGACCATAACCTTTATTATGCGGCTTTAAGTAAAGGCCTTTACCTAGAGCAATAGCTTCCATTGTTTTATTATGTCTATGAGCCTCCTTTAACTCATTTTGAGCTGCTTTAGCGCTGTTCACTGCTTTCACTACTGAAGCAGCTCCTCCAGTTAGAGCTCCAGTAGCGCTCAAAGCGGCAAATAATGGAATTAAAAATGGAAGAGCTCCACCAACTGTACCAGGGATTGGTAAAACACGAGGCATATTTATTTTACGTCTACCTCCAGCCTTTTTCACAGCTTCCTTAGCTCCTTCTAATGCCGAGCGAATAACTAGAAGAGATCTATTACTAGGTACGATGCTTTTCAAGGCAGCCTTAATAAGTTTTTTCAAAGTAATGCTTGGTTTTTTACTTTTTCTACATTTCTTTCGTCGCTGCTGTTTCAAACCTTTACCTCGTTTCTTTCCACCACGTCTCTTAGACATTTTCATACCCATATCAAGTTTACTTTTAACTTTCATAATGTTGGCTACGGCAAAAGCAGTTGCTTTCTCACCAAAACTACTATCTTTAGCTTTCACTCATTCCCAGGCTTTTTTAGCTAAAATTTTATCTGCTTCGTTTCTCGCAGCAACGTCCTCTCGATTTTGAGAATAAGCAATGTCGTGCTCTCTACAGGCTGCGTCTAGTTGATTTACACCAGGATCACCTCGAACCAATCGTTTCTCTAATTTAGTTCCCGATCCACAGTACTGGTAACCAGGTACATGAGCTTCGAAAGGCAAGCTATTTATGATCTTGTTAACTAGACTGCCCCCGCACTTTTTTCGACGATTGTGAGTGATCATTCCTCTTTGAAATACAAAACGTTAATGAGTTAAAAATATATAAGCAGCCTTTTATATCTAGTGGCTCATTCGTCGTTGAATCAGTGAAACGTCAACATGGATTTCAAAGAGCAATCTCTCAAGCTTCAAGTCATAAATTTCGATAAAGTAGTGGAGACAGAAAAACGAGAAAAAAGACATGGTGAACTACTACCAGACACTATACGTGCGGTATTCTGCGGTCCAAGTAATTGTGGAAAAACTAATTGTTTGCTGACGCTAATCACTCATCCCAACGGTCTCAGATTTGAAAATATATATGAGTATTCGAAGTCGCTTAATCAACCTAAGTATAAATTTCTGAAAGATTTATTGAGTCCGATAGAGGGTGTGCAATACTACGCATTTAGTGAGCATGAGTCAGTCGTTTCACCTGATGAAGCACGTGCGAATTCCATCATGATTTTTGATGATATAGCCACTGAAAAGCAAGATAACGTAAGAGCATTCTTTTGTATGGGAAGACATAAAAAGGTAGATAGTTTTTATCTTTGTCAGTCATATGCACGCATTCCGAAACATCTTATTAGAGATAACGTAAATTTACTAGTACTGTTTCGTCAAGATGATGTAAATATAAAACACATTTACAATGATCATGTTAATTCAGATATGCCTTTTGAAAAATTCAAAGAGATTTATTCAAAATTCTGGAGAGATGATAAACATGGATTTTTAGTTATCGATAGAGACAGACCAATTAATCATGGAAGATATAGAAAGGGATTCGATTCTTTTGCTATAAATATCATAGACTGATGAGATATAGATTATTTCGCTTTAGATCATAGAAGCATCAACATGACTGATTTTGAACGAGAGAAGAGTATACTTCGACAATTAGCTGAGGCTCGCGAGGTAATCAAGCGAAAACATCAGCTAATAAAACGAGGAAAAGCCAATTTAGAAAAGACTTTGAATGAAACTTTCAAACCTGTAGTCGAGCCATTGAAAGAACTCGTAGAGGTAGCTGATAAGAACAAAATTAGTGAAGATAAGATTAATTTTATAAAATCTGAGAAAAAAAGAATAAAATTACTTTTGAAAAAGTATTCAAGTCAGGGGAAACGGGTAGTTCAAAAGATAAAACTAGCTATTTCAATAGTACTACCAATGAGTTTGATACAACATTAAAACCATTTGACGATACATTTGAATTAGCTATTGGTAATGATGATAATGAGTATAATCCAGAAACGTCTATCAATGAATCCAACGATACTACTGCTATTGAAAATATAGAGAAAACTTCTACAAGTGTATCTAATCAGTTGTTAAATGATTCAATTGTAGGAAACTATATTCGTTTACTGCATGACGTTAGTTCAAATAAGAGTAAATTAGACAAAACTTTTGGTGTTCGTCTAACGGAAAATAATTATGTGATTGGTGACTCTCCTATTTATTTTGAAAAAAATAAAGTGATTGTGAATAATGAAACATACACAGCAACTCTCGGTTTGATGGAGCTCCTCTTTCACAAAGAGCCTGATTCTGAAATGATTAGCTCGTTGGATCAACAAAATTATTTGAAAATTCTTGAAAACACATTTGAAAAAATTCAAAACTTTCATTGCTCCAAATTTGTCTCCCAACATCAATAAAAAGCGTAAGTCCATTGAAGGGTCTGGACTTTTACCTACTCACAAAATAGCTAGAAGAAATACGACATTTGATTTCGTGTGGTGGGATGATCCAAACGAACTTGTCGATCGACTTAGACTGCTAATAGCTGAGCAAGCAGCTGGCAATCCTAGTCATATTAATGAAATTCATTCAATCATTGAGGAACTTCGTGAGGCTGGCTATATATATTAGAAACAACATCCATATATATCAGTCTCAAAATGAGTGTCGATGTGTTTGGTCGTAAACTTGACAAAAAGGAGGGTTCTCGTGGTCCTCCTGGAGTAGGATATAAAATAACCGAAGATGGTCAGTATGATGCAGACAATAAAAGAATTTCTAACGTTGCTTATCCTCATAAAGCCAATGACGCAGTAAATTTAGATTTTCTATCTCAATTAATTGAAGCTGAAATAAATACTATCAAGAGTGAAATAACTCGAATGCAAAAAAATATTAAAGATTTGGAGTTTGATATGAAGAATCAGCATAATGAATTTTTAAAATATATAAAAAAAGAATAAGTCTACTTATCATCAGTATCATAATGAGCGTTGACGTGTTTGGTCGTAAATTGGATAGAGTAAAGAAGGGCTCCCCTGGCATTGGCTACAAAATCACCAAAGACGGACATTATGACGTAGATAATAAACGAATTTGTAATCTAGCCGATCCCCAGCAGGAGAATGATGTAGTAAACTTACGAACGCTACGTAAAACCTCTGAAGCTGATGTTAAAGCACTTATAAGTATAATATCTAGCCTTCAAACGAGTATCGATTACGTACAAGTTGAATTGAAAAAACAAAAAGGAGAGATTTTAAAATTGAAAAATTATAAGAGCTAAGACAGTATATTAAAAATGGAACAACAAAGAGTAGTAGACGAGCTACACAAGCCAGCACGCCGCAACTATCCACGTCGTAAAGTAGATATACGTGGAAGAGATGAGACGTGGCAAGCTGATCTTGTAGAGATGCAAGGCTATTCGAGAGAGAATAGAGGCTTTCGTTATCTTTTAACTATTATAGACACATTTTCAAAGTATAGCTGGGCAGTTCCAGTAAAACAAAAAACTGGTATAGATGTCGCTAGTGCAATGCAAAGAATTTTATAATACAAATTTTCAAGATTTGATGGCTAGATATAAAATAAATCTATATTCAACGTATAGCAATCTCAAGGCATCTATTTGCGAACGTTTCAATCGAACTCTAAAAAATAATATGTGGAAAAAATTTAGTCTACAAGGAAATTACAATTGAATCAATATTCTTCCTAATTTAATAGAATCTTATAATAATACAAAACATCAAACTATAAACATGAAGCCCAAGGATGTCAATGCGGAAAATGAACTCGAAGTATTGAGACGATTCTCTTTCGATCGTCGATTATTCAAGAATCCGAAATTCAGAGTTGGCGATAAAGTACGAGTGAGCAAATCTAAACACATTTTTGAAAAAGGCTACACACCTAATTGGTCTACGGAAATTTTTACTCTTCAACGCGTCTCGAAGACAAAGCCTGTGACGTATCATCTACTGGACTATAAGCACAACCCCATCGCTGGAGGTTTTTACGAACAAGAACTACGAAAAGTGATGTATCCGGATGTATATCTCATGGAAAAAGTGCTTAGAAAACGCAGTAAACAAGTTTATGTAAAATGGCTAGAATTTGACAACACTCATAATTCATGGATTGATAAAAAATATTGTAAATGAATGAAAGACAAATAAATTTATATGTATGAATATTTTGTTTTTTATTTAAAATATAAAGTTTTTCCTTACATATTACTTAGTGAATATTAACAACTCTCCACAAACTAATGTTCTTACAATGAATTTACTATATTTAAACTTTATTACATTAAATAGTAAATTGAAATCTGGCACCTCCATGGTATTCTATAAATAAATTATATCTTTGTACATTTTCAGTCAGATGGATATGAAGTTCATAATTGTTATTGATAGCTCTTGAAATTCGATCTGGTAAAATAATTTGAAATTCAGCATTAAGCGCAAGAATTATTCTATTATCCTCTTCCTTAAATTCCGTTACTAAATAGTTATGGTTTTCATCGAGCTCATAATGATCCTTCTCGAGGAGTGGATCAAGTTTCATCGCAATTTTATTTAACATTTCAAAATCCATCTTGTTATTATTGAGAATGAAAAACAAGGTAATACAAGGAGGATAGTACTACTCTTAAGTGATTCTTCTACCAGAATGGAGTTTCTCCGAGCTCTTCACTCTCTTAAAACGCCAACCCCACTACTAGACTTTTCCGAGCCGCCGAAACCGCCTCTCTCTTCACAATTTTACCCCTCCACTTAGATTTTCATTTTGTTAAGAGTATATACTGTACAATGATTTTTTAGTATAGGTCCAAGAATATGATTCATCATTATAATACGTTTTCTCAATAGCGCACGTGATATCATAGTATTTAGTTCTTGAATACGTCGCTGAAAGCGTTCCCGATCTCGTGCAAGTTGCTCCCACATTCCTTTTCTAGAGTCTTTGTCTTCATAGGAAGATAGTGAATTCGAACTTCTCCTGAAAACCATACATGCTCGTGCAAGTTGCTCCCACATTCCTTTTCTAGAGTTTTTGTCTTCATAGGAAGATAGTGAATTCGATCTTCTCCTGAAAACCATACATGCTTCAAGGAGCGAACGCGCTTGCTATTTCTTACAGCTGGCATGGTGAAAGGAAGAGACTGCTGCAGATGATTCTATTAAAGGAGATGTTACAAAAGTTGTGTAATAAAACAAAAATGTACGACTACTTTAAAAAAGTAATATGTAAACTAATAAAAGCATTCATGAATACAAAATTTTTTCAATTGAAACGTTCATGTGTCTTATTTGATTCCTTCTAGACCATTATGCATATCCTTACATATAAATTATTATCTTTTTATAATTTACATATAAATTATTATATCACCCTTACGTATAAATTATTATGCGGGCTCACCGCCGATGACGTCATACTGCGCCAGAACGTACCTAGTATATCTACTGTCGCTCCTTCAGGCTTCTTCTATACTTGCCTTCGGAGCGCTTCCACGCTCCTTGATTACGTATAATATATAGATGTTTATGTAAAGTGATGACAATGCGAGCTTGATTTTACGCAATTCGCAATAATCGCAATAAATGATATAAAAATTACAACATCATATATTCACATGGGTAACGTGTATAGCATCGCCAATCACGTGATGGCGGTGACACTGCTGGCTTGTTGGCTTTAACCATGTGAGTGTGCGCGCATGCGCATGCGCTGCAGCTCACCTGCTCGTCTCGTCTGGCTCGTCAGCTGATTGCTCGTAGCTTCTTTGCGTAAGCGACACGTCGTCACCGATTATGCGAGAAAAAGGCTGGGCCGAACTTCTAGTGAAAAAGTTTCAGTGCGGAGTGAACACAAGAAAGCTGCCTATTACCTACGTATTATCGCTACAGTGATTCGCTTCCTATCTGGCTCTCACCCGCACCATGTCAACCATGTGCGCACGGCTGTCCGGCAGACGGCAGTCATCAATGTTTATATCTGCAGTCACTGTGTTTCCTAAATTGCTGTATGGATCGATATTGATGTTGGTCGAGTTCTCTGCTAATTAAGTTGTGGTCTTATCCTTGAGTAAGTATTATTTCAATAATACTAGCTTCTTTCTAATCTTGCAGGGTTTTCATCTTTTCTTCACAAGGACATTTTGTTAAACTTTGAGCAAGGGTCAAGGTAGTCTTAGTTGGAAGTGCACATGAGCTTTTTCGACTTTCAAGTATACAAATACCTTTCCTTTCACTGAAAATATCTTCAGCTTTCTCACCTGCTCGTCTCGTCTGGCTCGTCAGCTGATTGCTCGTAGCTTCTTTGCGTAAGCGACACGGCGCACAGTGTTTTATTTTGAAAAAAATGGACAAAATGAAATATCTCGCGAACGGATATCGATAGCCGGATGAATCCAACTGCATTTTAAAGTTGAAGTAATGTACAATAAAGGAAAAATAGTCCAGTACTGATCATTTGACCCTCTGACCTTGGAAATGAAAAATGAAAGTCGAATAAATAACGTATTTTCGGCTTTTTCATTGTAGACTTTCTGGCTATCAATTTTTTCGACCAAAAAAATATGTACTCCTGTAGTGTTTGATACAAGGAATCCGAATTTGATGTCAGAATTGTCCTATCACACACCAATTTGTTTTTAAAGCAAATTTGTGTACTTGTATTTATGTACCCATGTATTTTGATTCGCTGAATCCGAATTTGAAGTCGAAATTACTCAATAATGCTCCATTTTTTCAGGGTGAATTTTTCGTATTTGTTATGGAGTTTTCAGATTTAAAAACAAATTGGTGTGCGATAGGACAATTCTGACATCAAATTCGGATTTCTTGCATCAAACACTACAGGAGTACATATTTTTTTGATCGAAAAAATTGATAGCCAGAAAGTCTACAATGAAAAAGCCGAAAATACGTTATTTATTCGACTTTCATTTTTCATTTCCAAGGTCACAGGGTCAAATGATCAGTGCTGGACTATTTTTCCTTTATTGTACATTACTTCAACATTAAAATGCAGTTGGATTCATCCGGCTATCGATATCCGTTCGCGAGATATTTCATTTTGTCCATTTTTTTTTCAAAATAGAATACTGTGCGGCGTCACGGATGATGCGAGAAAAAGGCTGGGCCGAACTTCTAGTGAAAAAGTTTCAGTGCGGAGTGAACACAAGAAAGCTGCCTACTACGTACGTATTATCGCTACAGTGCTTCGCTTCCTATCTGGCTCTCACCCGCACCATGTCAACCATGTGCGCACGGCAGTCCGGCAGACGGCAGTCATCAATGTTTATATCTACAGTTACTGTGTTTCCTAAATTGCTGTATGGATCGATATTGATGTTGGTCGAGTTCTCTGCTAATTAAGTTGTGGTCTTATCCTTGAGTATGTATTATTTCAATAATATTAGCTTCTTTCTAATCTTGCAGGGTTTTCATCTTTTCTTCACAAGGACATTTTGTTAAACTTTGAGCAAGGGTCAAGGTAGTCTTAGTTGGAAGTGCACATGAGCTTTTTCGACTTTCAAGTATACAAATACCTTTCCTTTCACTGAAAATATCTTCAGCTTTACACACGTCACCATATCATGCATGCTGAGGGATTATATACCATGTTTCAGATCTAAATAATCAGCAAGTGTGGAGTTACAGCATTTTCTGTGTGCTTTTTGAGGAAACTATTAAGAAAGAAAAGTAATTTCCCCCAATTTGGCTGATTGAGTATATCTGAAACTTAATGTACAATGCCTCAGCTTGCATTGCATTGTATATGAACATTCTTGTAAACTTTGAGAAAGGGTGAGGCGGTTTTAGTTGAGAATACACATGCGCTTTCTCGACTTTTGAGTGCAAAGATCCCTTTCCATTCCCTACAAGTATCTTCAAATTTCTATACATGATAGAATACATGCTGAGGGACAGTATATCAAGATTTAGATATGCATAATCAGCAAGTCTGGAGATATTGCAATTTCTGTGTCTTTTTCAAGAAATTTTTGAGAAAAATGTCATTTTCTCCGTACCGGCTGATTGAGTCGATCTGAAATTGCATACACAATCCCTCTGTATGTATTGTATTGTGTGTGAACATTCTGGTAAACTTTAAGTGAGGGTGAGGAGGTCTTAGTTGAGAATACACATGCGCTTTCTCGACTTTCGAGTGCAAAGATCCTTTTCAATTTTCTCAACATATCTTGGTAAATATATAGTGCTATGAATGATCTTATCGACACTCTAACACTATATTGTGAGTAGTTTTCTGTGAGAATGTTTTCTCGTTTACTTTACAGCTAGCATCTATCCTGCAATAATTTTCTACCCCTTTGACAGGAGTGTGGCTTCTCTGTACTCCTTCCGTTGCCAAGTTATTCTTGTTGTAATTTTGTTTTTGGTCTAGGGCGAAGAGCTCCTGCAGACGACATCACGGCGTCCTGAACACCTACAGCTAGCGTTTTTTATTGGGACTATATGTTGGATTGATTGACATATTTTATGTAGACATTAATAACCTCTGAACTCGTTGAAAAAATTATCTGGTGAGTAGCTTACTGTAAGAAAGTTTATTGGTTTATACTTTTAAGCTAGTATCTATCCTGCAATAATTTCCTACCCCTTTGACAGGAGTGTGGCTTTTCTGTACTCCCTCCGTTGCCAAGTTATTCTTGATGTAATTACGTTTTTGGCCTAGGGCGAAGAGCTCCTGCAGAGGACATCACGGCGTCCTAAACACCTGCAGTTACCGTTTTTTATTCGGACTATATGTTGGATTGATTGACATATTTTATGTGGACATTGACAACCTCTGAACTCGTTGAAAAAATTATCTGGTGAGTAGCTTACTGTAAGAAAGTTTATTGGCTTATACTTTTCACCTAGTATCTATCCTGCAATAATTTCCTACCCCTTTGACAGGAGTGTGGCTTCTCTGTACTCTCTCCGTTGCTAAGTTATTCTTGTTGTAATTATGTTTTTGGCCTAGGGCGAAGAGTTCTTGCAGAAGACAACACGTCTTCATATAAGTGTTCTTTCCTCGAGGGCGTCATTATATGACCATCATAAAGCAGGAGACTTTCAAAAAAATAGGACCAAATTGGGAACGGCAACTTTGAGAAACTCAACAATGGCATTACAGTGGGTAACCTTAAGTGAAGGGCTTCCTGATGCACACATCTTGGCAGCTTCATCTTTCTATAGATTATCAATGGAAGTTGATCTAGTCTGTATTTATTTTAATTCACTGTGATCACTTTGTGGTCTCTTCTTTGAATAATTATTATTTCAGTAATCTACTGCTTTCAACCATTACTATATTCATTTTTTGTTTCAGGGTTTTTATTATCCTTTCAGAAAAAGCAGCAACTATAAGAGGCCGGTCAAATTTAACAGATCTATTCCTCATTCATTGATGTGGTTGATATTTACTTTGAGGATGTCTTTTCAAACTTCATTTAGAAGAACATAAAAATGATAGAAATCTGCTTTTATAATGCATTTCAGGCATCTTATGTATTTTTAAGCTGATTTTATCTTTTTCTTTGTAGGTATAATTTAATAAAAAGAAAGAAATAAGTCATGCAATTTCTCAGATTTAATTGAGGTACTGCTTGTGAATTTTTTATAGAACAGTATTTTTTTTTTTTATTAAATTACATGTACTTTCAAAAAGATAGAGTAAATATCGATAACATTGAATGCTCAATACACCTGCTAAATCTGACAAGTGGCTTTTATATTGTAGGAGCCGGATGATTTTTCTTATTAAGTTTTTAATTTTGATCCGTATACTGTAGTGTAGTGTAGTGTGCGTATGTATGAAACTTCTATACATCTATAGCTTGTCCCGCCATAACAATAATCTGAGTACGTGTAAAAATTGTGAAAAAAGTTATTTTAATCTGTAAAATTCAGTCGAATTGTAGTAGTTAATGAACAATGAGCTTATCCATTAACTACCAGTATTAATTGACTTTTAGAGGTTATAGTGAACTTTTCATAATTCTGACAGGTTTCCAGAATATTTATTTAAGCATACTCTATAAATCTTTCGGACAGGCTCACACTACATGACCCTTCAGATTTCATAAGAGAAAACCTATTTAATTAATTAGGCTGAAATTTACAACATGAAAAGATAAATTAATCCTGCTCCTGTAATGTTATAAAAGCCGCCAGTCAGATTTAGCAGGTGTACTCATCATTCAGTGTTGTCGATGTTTAGTTGGTGTAAATGTGCTTAAGTATAAAAATAATAGAACTCTGCTTCTATAATGTATTTCAGGCATCGTATGTTTTTTTAAGCAAATTTCATCTTTCTAGAAGTAGGTATAATTTAATAAAAAAAAAATATCCGTGCGATATGTAGTCCAAAATTTCACCGTGTTTATCGCACTTGCTACGCTCGTGCGCTATAACCTTACGGTGCGATAATGAACTGCTTAGCGCACGGATAGGCGTGACAGCGGACTTAAGGCAGACAGTGTTATAAAAAATTGTACGATACTAATGCATTAAGTAACACATTACACGCCGTGAAAGGATCCTCGCTACGCTCGGGCCTTAACTTTACGCCATGGAATAATGGGCCACTTATCGCACTTGTATCGTAATGTATTAGTACGATAAATTTTTATCGATATTTATTCATTAATTAAAAAAACCTCTTGCAATTCATTGGCCCGTAGTTTCCTCAGCCTTAATATGTTGATTCCTTTAATTAATATTTAATAACGAAATTTATAAATCTACGACTACAAAGAATTTTGAAGCGATTAAGGCATTGTTACTCCTGTAATCGTTGAATATACAAAAATCGATTTTCATTTTTCAATTTTTTTTGTAAAAAACTAACCAACAAATGAATTAAAACATTACAGATTATATTTATTTATATTATCCATTATCATGATTTTTCTCAAAAAAAAATTGACCGATTAGTTTGAGAGTTATAAGCATCCAAAAAAAAAAACGTTATTGTTAATAATTTTTTCTTACTCGCCCACCTGAAAGTACGTACTTTCGGCCAGCATCTCCGGGCCGAAAGAGAAACTTTCGCATCCTATTTTAGACCAACCGCGCGCTCTGATTGGCTGCCGAAATTTCCTGACCCGCGGTGCTTCAGCGTCCGCGCGCATGCCTGAGGAAAGATGTTTGTGCGGTGTGAAGGTTAGACACGTACGAAATAAACAGAGGAAAGTGCACGGGTGACGAGAAAAAAGTTAGTTGAAATAAAAAGTGGTTTTGTTTGATCGTGGTTATTGTTTTTTAAACGTATGGACGGGAGCGTCCGAGAAAAATATGTTTGTGCGGTGTGAAGGTTAGACACGTACGAAATAGACAGAGGAAAGTGCACGTGTGACGAGAAAAAAGAGTTAATTGAAATAAAAAGTGGTGTTGTCTTTTTTTAATGAATGTGTTTCTGATGCCCGCCCCGACCAGCAAAACCTCGGCTTCGCCTCGGTCTTGCAAATGTCGGGCGGGCATCAGACCATCTGTACAATAGCGAAAGTAGCAGACGCCCAAAAAACCAGCTCTCTACGCCGGGCCGAAAGAAAAAACAGTCGGTAATATCGACCGAGCTACCCAAAGCGGCCGACAGAGGCACTACTATCGAGCGGGCCGAAAGAAAAACTAACACTCAAACACAGCTAGCAGACGACAACGCAATTTTATCAATTATTTAACAATTACAGAACGTACTTTCGGCCGGGGAGTAAGAAAAATAGTATACAATACTTGGACCGGAAATTGGATGCCCTGGCCGTGCGTTATGACGCCCTCGGCTTCGCCTCGGGCGTCATACCACGCACGGCCCGGAAATCCAATTTCCGGCCCACGTATCGTAATATACTATTTTAGAAAATATAGGTATTTTAATTCTCTTTAGAACGCTACCCATCCGATTCGAATAACTCGATCCTATCATTAAAAAAAATCAAAAAGCAGTTTTGAGAAAAATCAAAAATTTGAAAAAAAAACAAAAACACATCGCCCCAATAAACAAAAAACGGATTTTGACCGGAAAATGAGACCTGCCCGGTCAAAATTGACCGAGTAGAAATTGAGATCTAGGCGTACACACACACACACACACACACACACACACACACACACACACACACACACACACACACACACACACACACACACGCAGACATTTTTCAAAAACCATGTATTTTGATTCCTAACATCTCGGAACACAATTATAACATGTTTTTACAACAACTCAAAAATTTAATGTCACAAAGCTTCCTCTAGGAGGAAGCAAAATGTTTAATTGAGAAATAAATGAAATCTATGAATTCGTTTTTGAATTCGAATTGTCTACTGTAATAGCAAGCAGGGTCAAACATTTCTTATTATAATAATTGTTGTAAAATCGTATATATTAAGGAAATCCATACCAACAAATTGTCAATTTCTGTACCAAGATTGATACCTCGATTTTTTTTCTATCTATTTTATAGCTACAATTTTAGTAAAGTAAAATTTCTTTTTTTTTAGTTGGATTAAATAAAGTGTAATATTAAATAAATTAAAATAAAATAATGAACTTCTTCAGTAAGGTCGTATTTCAGAAAGAAGTTTATATATATCGCTGTTGATATATATTTTTTTTAATATACGAGTATACGTAATTTTATTTCAGGTGGGGGGGCTTCGCCCCCCCACACTCCCCTGGGTGGGGGCTTCGCCCCTACCCCACCACCAGAGGCTCTGCCCCTGGACCCCGCCCTGCGCTCCACATCAAACCCGCCATACTTCATTACCTACCAACAACAAACTTTATTGCTTCTTTTATTTTGTTTTATTTAGATGGGACATTTCAACATAATAACTATATCCTCAAGCATTTTCATTCATGGTCACAAAATGATTTCGTAGATTCATTCGTCATCGAATATCATTTAATGTGTGATATCAGGAATATGATTACGAGTCGTGAGGATGGAATATTATATTGGCTTATTCTTTGGCTCAATTTTATATTTAATCAAAAATTTAATCTTTGTTTTTTAATTTTATTTTTAAGGTTTAAACTTGAAGAACTTCTATTAATCACATTGTTAATAGAAGATTAGATTATATACAATATGAGCTGCCTGTCTACGACCAAGTTTTAGAAAAAAATAATTTGTTTATTGGGCCAACTTAGAATAATTTTAAGTAAAAAAACATTTAGGGATTTAATCTTTTAATTTTTGTTACTTCAACATCAATTTATATTTCTTATTATATATTTTTATTAGTGTTTTAGTTTACATAATATTTGGCATTTTGTAAACAATAGATATTTCTTTTTTTTAAATTATGTTTTCAATGTGTTTATCTCATTTTATAGTATAGTGTGACCTAAGTCCGCACTTAAGTCATGCCTACCCGTGACTTAAGTAGTCGATTATTGCACCGTGAGGTTAGCGTGCGAGCGTAGCGAGTGGACTCATTAAGGGGGCTAGACACCTTTTTTCTCTGAAATAAGAAGTCACATTTTAATACATAAATGTAAACTAATTATTTCATACTTTTTACATATAAAAGTGGGTATATTTACCTTACCTTAAAACTTTCTCCAATGGGCCTTTTATATGGTCCAGAACCATAGTCATCGATGAAACAAGTTTTTTCACTAACCGTAAGCTTTGAAATTTTCCTGTGGCTGGATTGACTCCAGATTTGAACTAAATTACTCCTGAATAGTATAATTCTCATATGAGTGTAGGAATTTTTGATCTAATGAGAAAAAAAATTGTGCTGTTTTTCAAGAGTTTTTTTTTTTAATTTTTTTAAATTTTTTATATTTTTTCATAATTTTTCTGATGTAAAAATTTTTTCCGACATTTAATCCTAAATCCCTACACTCATATGAGAATTATACTATTCAGGAGTAATTTAGTTCAAATCTGGAGTCAATCCATCCACAGGAAAATTTCAATGTTTACGGTTAGTGAAAAAACTTGTTTCATCGATGACTATGGCTCTGGACCATATAAAAGGCCCATCGGAGAAAGTTTTAAGGTAAGGTAAATATACCCACTTTTATATGTAAAAAGTATGAAATAATTAGTTTACATTTATGTATTAAAATGTGACTTCTTATTTCAGAGAAAAAAGGTGTTTAGCCCCCTTAAGGTACGGATAGGCGCGTGACAGCGGATTTAGGTAAACGTGCTATAAAATATCGTACGATACATGTGACTTCAGTGGCAGTATCGTAATGTACTATTTTAACAATGTAATTAAATGAAATTTTATATCTTATGACTATATTTTTATAATTATATGATCTTTCGAATGTTATATAGATTTTTCCGATATTATTTAAAGCTATTGCATTGAATAATTCTTTGTCAAATCGAATCATGTTAAATAAGCGAAAATTGAATATGTAAAGTGTCGTATTTATAGGTTTAGATAATCAGGATTGATTGTACATTAAAATATTAATTGGGGAAAAGTTTTGTTTAGATGTTATCCATAAGTATATCTTTTGCATTCAATATTTTTGTGTAAAGTCAAATCGTTGAAATAAGCGAAAATCGTCCATTTTATGTATGTTTTGGCGTTAAAAATTGTTTATTTGGATTTAACTCGTCGGGAATTGATTGTACAAAAAAATGTTTAATAGGAAAAAGTTTTGTTTTAATATTATCTATAACTTTTACATTCAACATTTTTGTGTAAAATCAAATCCTGTCAAGTTATAGCCGAAAATCGTCCATTTTATGTATATTTAGGCTTTAAAAATCGTTTTTATGAGTTCAACTCATCAGGAATTCGTCGTAGCAACAAATGTTCAATATAAAAAAGTTTTGTTTTAATATTACCTATAACTTTTACATATAAAATTTTTGTGTAAAGTCAAATTCTGCTCAGTTATAAACGAAAATCAGCCATTTTATGTACATTTAGGCGTTAAAAACCGTTTTTTGGATTTAACTCATCAGGAATTGATCGTACAAAAAAATGTCGAATAGGAAAAAGTTTTGTTTCAATATTATCTATAACTTTTGTATTTAATATTTTTGTGTAAATTCAAATCCTGTAAAGTAATAGCAAAAAAAACGACTATTTTTGATGATTTTAGCGATTTTTTCGCTATTACATTGTTAAATATTGTTCATAGAAAAAAATGTTCAATGTAAAAAAGACGTCTTTTAATTAGTTTTAGCAGATGCATTTGTTGTTTTTGACTTAAATTTAATTTTGTTCGCCGTATTCTCAAAAATCGATTTTTTCAAATTCTTATTTGCCCTGACGTTCTTTTATTTGTCGATCGATTTGGCTCGGTAGAGAACTGTCAGTTACTTATAATTAGACGAGTATATTCCCCAAAGCCCGTTTGGATCCGTCGAAATTTCGCTGAGATAATCGGGTTACTTGATCACATACATACGTACAGACATACATACATCTCTGAAAACGCTTAAAATGTACTTCTTTTGGGTGGAAAATAGTTTTTATGTTGTAAATTTCAGAATTTGAAGTGTTACAATTTTCGCCCTGACGAAAATATAAGGCTCTCAGAAGCGGTCGTGCCTAAAAACGATTTTAAACGCCAAAATACACATAAAATGGACGATTTTCGGCTATAACTTGTCGGGATCTGATTTTTCGCAAAAATGTTAAATACAAAAGTTGTAGATAATATTGAAACAAAACTTTTTCCTACTTAACATTTTTTTGTAAAATCAACTGACGAGTTAATCTTATAAAAATTATTTTAAACGCCAAAAAATACATATGAAATGGACGATTTTCGACTGTAACTTGACAGTATTTAATTTTACACAAAAATATTCAACAAATAAGTTATAGATAATAGTTAAACAAACCTTTTTCCCATTTAAGATTTTCATGTAAAATAAATACCTGACGAGTTAAATATATAAAAACGATTTTAAACACCAAAATATACATAAAATAGAAATTTTTGCTTATCGTACAAAGAATTGATTTCCAATAGAACTCTTAAATACAAAGGATATTGTTTAAGTACCAATAAAAAAACTAAAACAATAACTAACAAAAACTGTTACATAAAAGCTGTCAAATCTTACAATTTCTTGTCATGATCTAGAGACCTTAGTATATAGTAAAATCAAAATTAGAAAAATGTTTAAAAATTGCGTTGTTAAAAATCTCTAATTATGTTATATTTCTGTTTTGATAACAAATAGAAATTTCATATAAAATTAGACAGCTTAACCTTTTAATTATGTTCACAGAACCTAAGCGAGTGAACTAAGAGAAACAAAATTGCCTAATATTATAAAAGTACATGTTAAAGTAATATCATTTTGCACAAAAGTGTAATGTACGTGTTATAGATTTTGTAGTATAGTAAAGTTCAATATGTATAAAGAATTAAAATGAAAACTATTAAATACACAAAACTCACTTATATATACAATAGATACCTTGAAATGAGTTTTTATAACCTGACTAAACTTAGAAATTAACTAGATGAGCTAATATGACCAGCGACAACTGCTTACTGGTATCACATCTAACCACACACACAGCACTTTTATGATATCCCCCAGTTCCTAATTATCTATCCCCTCACATTCTAAAGCACTAACACTTGATGATCATTGTAGAGCTGGGGAAGCTGCAAAATGAGGCTGGATGGCCCAGCAGTAGATTAACTATACACAGAGCCACTAGTATACGAGTCAAACACACACATGGAAAGTTGAGTATCTGAAAACCACATATGACTAATAAATAAATGAGCCAAGCAACATCATCATACTCAAGAAAGATTCTGCAGCAGTGCCCATAGTTTACACTACTCTCGTCGCCAGATACCTGCAACAAGAGGAAGTACTATCAGCTTACCTATCAGAGAGGTTAGGAACGAGAAAGGCCTTACGAAATTTGCCTTCGCCGTCGACACGCTGCCTTCCTGTCTCTGACAGATATCATCATCAACCAGTAAACACGATGGAAGGGACAACATTCTCCAGGGTAGCGTATTACAGCAGCCACCATCATCACTGGGAACGTCGGGAGCCAGACGATGCGATTGTTGACATCACACCATGGACATACGCGCGCGCACGTCGCCGGGGGGCCGCACACCCGCAGTCAACACAGACTAGGGCTAGTAGCAGAAAGCGCGCGCGCAATCTATATATATATATATATATATATATATATATATATATATATATATATATATATGTGTGTGTGTATATCATATCATATCTTATATATCAGAGAGCGCTCATAGTCACGTGGGTTGCATGCGTTTTTCCGCTGGTGCGAACGCACTATTAGGCCAGTCAATAGAGAAAAAAATCAGCGTTTTCGTGCCATAAATCTTATTAGTAAGTGGTAAACGCTATTGTACGCAGAATAATCCACAGTATAAGTGGTATATAAACTCGACTAGCAGCTCCGTTCTATATATATTGTTATTCACAATTTAATGCAATAAAGCGCTTTTTTATGGTTTTTTGCTTTTATAGCCGAAACTAGTGGACCGATCTTGATGGTCCAATGAGATAAATTGTAGTAAATGAAATTACGAACAAAACTGGATGTTGATCGAATCGATCGGACGATTAGTTACGGAGAAAAACGTGAAAAACCGAAAAATGAGCGTTTTTTGAAAAATTCATATATCCGCCATTTTTAAAGATGTGGCGGATATCTCTGGCGAATTGATAGTAATTCACATGTACTTTATGTGTGCGAAAATCAGGGACTGAGCGATTATTAGTTTTTGCGTAATCGCGATTTCAATTTTTGAGTAGGCTATTTTTGAGCGAGGCTGTATGCTCTACGGGTTATCCGATTTCAATTATCAAAAATGATTTTGTAAGTTCAAATGTTGAACTATAAAACGTCTGTCTTGGATTTTTGATTAAGTACTGTTTTATACCTGAAAACAGCTGTCAAAGTTGACCAAAAACGCCCGAGCGCACGAAAGTGGCGGAATGGTGGGGGGCGCGCGGCGGCTGAGGGGAGCCGATATATATAGTAATAGAACGCGCTGCGCGCAACGCACAGATCTTTGCTTTTAATTTTCTCAGCAACTAGAGGAGCTATTTTAATCATTTTTTTTTCGGGGTAACTCAACCCAACTAAACCGATTCTGCACTTTTATTTGATGAAAAATGAACAGAAACGCTAATTTTGCTTGAGATTTGAAGCAGGTATATACGTATCTACTCGGGCGTGTATTATATAATCAAGGACGTTTACGCTCGGAACATCTGCTTGTATATACAGTATAGTAATGCTATTCGCTCCACTCTGTTCTGTCCCCACTTTCTTCGACTATACCATAATATTGTATATCGTGGACTGAAGCGGTCAAAGAAGGAGAAAGCGACACTACCAACGGTCTTTTCAGCTGTTTATACTACAGTTGCCACCGAGACTCTAACTACTATACCTTTGCAAAGCATCTTCGATACATGTGTTTATTTTATAAATAGCTACTTAATTATTACTAATATTTTAATTATTTTAAAATATTAAAATTGTTAATTTTTCTTAATTTTAATTGTATTAAATTAATAATAAGTTCAGTGATTTTATTGTGTAATATCAAGTTTTTGGAGTGGAGTCGACACCGTACTGTACATTCATTATACGAGGTACACACAAAAGTATGTATAATTTTTATTGTAGTATATATAGTATAGGTGAAAGTCTTTGTAACAATCAGAAATCAAAACAGGATAATTTTTAATCAAGTAGTCTCTTGTAAAATATTTTAGTTTATCAGTAGCATGTTAAAATCCGGTTACTTTAGGTTCTTGTTTTTGAAAAATCTTTGTTGAATTGAAAAACTTTTTTTTCTAATTCGTAGCGTTTTTTTTATATAACTTGAGGTTTAAATTAACTTAAATTTTATTATAAGTAATATAGCTTCATGAACAGAATAAGTTTGAAAGTGTATGAGTATAAATGGAATCGGTATTGCCGGCATTCTGTTTAATCATTCGAGTAGAAAGAGCAAATAGCAGTGTGAAGGATAGCCAAGTTGCAGAGACACTTGATTCTTACTCAAGCGGCCGGAGTTCGATCCCCGATACTATCACGGTTCCATTTTTTCTAATTCTTTTTTTTATTTTTTTTTTTTAATTTATGTGTATATAGTGTGTAAGTGTGGCGTATTTGTATGTATATTTATATATTTCAAAATTTCTTTCCAATAATTGTTTTATTAATTTGTGCCTGTTATTTGAGTTTAAGAAACATTACTTTATAAATCTACATTATAAAGAACAATTAAAAATTAATAATAATTTAGATTGTTATAAGACTTTGAAAGTATTTAAAATACTCGATGTGTGTTATACAAGTGGTATATAATACTGATTCTCATTAGTTAAATTTAATATAAGAGTCGTAAATATTAATTATATTTTATTAAAATTCCTAGATAATCAGTATACAAGATCAGTATGCAAAACATCGTAATGGAGCTTACCGACGAGGCAGAAGCATCTACATCTACGAATGTTAGGTAAATGTTATTACAAAAACACCCAAATTAAACAGTCTTATTAAAATTAAATGAAAAATTATTTACTCGGTCGTGTTCACACTAATAGTAGATTATGCACCACGGGAGTAAGTAAAGAATCCATCAGATCGCTGGATTCTGATGGATTCTTTACTTACTCCCGTGGTGCATATACTAATTTTCTCCACGACGAACGTATATGTGCAAATCTCACGAAAGATGTGACAAAACCCGAAATCACGATTTGAAAATTTTTTTTGGGGCACACCTACCAAACCTGGTTTTTCTCGTTGTTTGTGGTATGTATAAGAGAAATTCGTGGTTGAGCATCGTCCATCAAGTTGCCTATTTTTTCTAGAACCACTTCTTACTTTTTAAGAAAACGGCAAAAGAAGCCCTTCTCTTCAAACCTCAGTTATTTAGCCCACAAGCGATCTACTCAAAGTTTACAAAAAGAAATTAAAACATGAAAAAAAGATTTTTAATTCCTTTTTTTAAAAGTTAAAAAATGTTGATTCCTTCAAAAGTTACAAGGATTTGAAGTTGAACGTCGAAAAAGCATAAAAATGCAAAAAATCGCAGGAATCGGACTCGCCGACTTTGAGAGCATTTTTATGCCTTTTCGACGTTCAACTTCAAACCCTTGTAACTTTTGAAGGAATCAACATTTTTTAATTTTTAAAAAAAGGAATTAAAGCTCTTTTTTGCTAGTTTTAATTTCTGTTTGAAAACTTTGAGTAGATCGTTTCTGGGCTAAATAGCTGAGGTTTGGTGAGAAGGGCTTTTTTTGCCATTTTCTTAAAAAGTAAGAAGTTGTTCTAGAAAAATAGGCAACTTGATGGACGCTGTACAACTGCGGATCTTCATTTTATATACTACAAACAATAGGAAAAACCAGGTTTCGAAGGTGTGCTCGAAAAAAAATTTTCAAAACGTGATTTCAGGTTTTGTCGCATCTTTCGTGAGATTTGCACATATATGAATTTTAACTTTACGTATTCCATTAATATTTTTTTTATTCAGGCACGATGAAAATACACAAGCTATGGAAGACGAACAGGAGTCGCTTGACGACGATGAAATTTGTTTACTTTGCGACAAGCCTAATGAACCATCTAAATCGCACATATTGAAAGAACGGGCCATTAATAATCTTATTCTAGCCAGTCATAAAAGAAAAGATAAGAAGCTTTAAAGTTACAAAAATTAAAAGAAATCACAGTACATAAAACTTGTCAAACTCTCTATACGAGGGAGTCTAATATAAAAAGGGCGTTAGGAGCATCGGCATTAACATGGTTAAAAGACCGAAATCGTTGTAAAGAAGGACGAGGGTTCGCTTTCTCAACTCATTGTTTTTTTTGTTCGAATCAATGTCACAGTTGTAAGCAAAATTTAACCCGCGTTTCAAAGCAGGAGACTATCGATAATATTTTAGCGCAGTTACAAGCTCTCCCTAAAAGCGAAGAGAATAAAATTCTAGCGTCGCGGTTATCTAATTTGAAAAAAGAATCTGATAATTACTATATAGAAAACACCGTTTATTATCACTCGAAATGCTTAAGCGTATTTTACTCATATAGTCCTTGTAATGTTAAGGGTAGACCGATAACCGAAGATATGAGTAACTTATTATCTTTTATTATCCACTATTTATTGGAGAATAGCGATCAGTGTCAATTTTCTTTAAAAGATATATTACAAATATATGTAAATAAGTTCGGAGATACTGATCTACCCCGACTTCGTCGCATAGAAATACTTTTAAAAAATCATTTCGAAGATGAAATAGTAATTTATTCTAGCTCAAATGATCGTTTTATTTGTTTTAAACAAACGTTAGATAAATGTATACAAGATAGCTGGTATTCAAATCGCAAAGTAAATGAAAAAGAAGAAAGGTTGAGAATAGTGGAATTAGCCAGTCATTTTATTCTACAAGATGTTAGGGCTATGAAAGTTGAATTAGAGAATTATAATACGCCAACGGATTTCTTAAATAACATTAAAGATATTCCGGAAACGTTGCAACTAATGCTCGAAATTCTTATAAAAACTCATAAACATGAGCGAAAAAATGAATCTTGGGATAAGTGGGAAAACAGAATTGTTACCGCAGCCCATATTTTAATATCATCTATGCGACCACGATCCTTTTCATCGCCTATATTGTTAGGACTTTCATGTATGATACATACGAAATTTGCAGCACGAGGTTTAATAGATTGTCTCTACAATATTGGGCTCTGTGAGTCCTACGCAGAAACAGTACGATTCGAAAACTCCCTCGTTAATGACCCTGAACATTTCGATTTCATTGGAGATACCTATTTGCAATTCGTATATGATAACGCGGACCATAATACAGCCACCATTGATGGCAAAAATACGTTTCATTGTATGAGCGGTATTATGTGTGCGACTCCATCAAGTTCGGTTAATTTTAATAATTGTGTGCCTCGTTTAAAAGGAACATTATCTACTAGTACTGATGGCACGTTCGGTTTCCTTCCATTGACCGATTTTAAGAATAACAAGCCATTCAAATTAGATAATATAACTATACGTAATTGGAAAGAAATACATCGTGCTGACTTTACAATTGAAATCAAAGCATCGATTTTTTATATTTTTACGGCAAGCATACTGCACCAAGGAAGACCCCGAATTGGCACGGATTTATGAATAAATTTCATTTATTGAATAATGATTTTTGTACGACGAGAATTATTGCTTTGCCGTTTATTAAAGCGCCACCGAGCGACCATACAACAATTTTAACATCTTTAATCGATGCACGACGGAGAGCAAATGCAAATAATCAAAAGCACTGCTTTGTAACGTTTGATTTGCCTTTATACATGAAAGCTAGCGGAATCGGCGCTTCTATAGAGGCAGATAACGATCCCCATAATATCCGCTCAGTAATCCCACGATTAGGAGGATTTCATCTTGCGATGTCTTTTCTTGGCGCCATTGGTAATATAATGGCAGGTAGCGGCCTGAAAGAAGCTTTTTCGACGATATACGCCGAATTATCAGCGGATAAGGCTTTAACAGGTCATGCTTTTTCGAGGTCTGTGCGAGGTCACCTTTTAGTACAAGCTGCGCTTGCTACTATTATTTTAGAAAAAATAGAATTTACAGAAGAAGAGAAAACGTTTTTAGATGATAATTTACAAAAAGTAGGAACCGAAAATTTTGAAAATTATTTAATGACTTTCTTAATGAAAAGCGTACAAATAAAATTTTCATCGGTAATAACGAATTTAGAAAATAATGGCCCAACAAGTCAAATGTGGCTACAATATTTTAAACTAATTTATTTACTGCAAAGATACATAGATGCAGAACGTTCTGGTAATTTTGACCAACATGTAGAAACAGTAACGTTAATGATACCTTTTTTTTCGCTTCAGGTCATCATTTATACGCTAAGGCGTGTCTTTTGTACGTCCAACAGATGGTTAATTTCAAAGAAAGCATGGATATAGTGGAATATGATAAATTCTGTAAGCAGGGCTTTCATACGATAAGACGTTCAAATCGCTTTTGGTGCGGATTATGGTCTGATATGACCATCGAGCAGGTTTTGATGCGGTCAATGAAATGCGCTGAAGGCTTGACACACGGTCGTGGACTCACGGAAAATGTCATTGGAAAATGGGTGTTGTCAAGGGCAGCTGCATTAGAGGTCAGCAATGCCATAGAGCTATTTTGCAACATGACATTTGCTACATCTGAACAGCATGTCGACAATCGAGTTTCTCGTATCTCCAGAGACGCAGATGACTTAAAAAACTGCAGGACTTTTTTAATACATTTGATCCATTCCCAGAAAGCGATAAATTAATTGGTATATATTCCCGGAGTGATTGGTGATTTATCGCTCGTGAATTGCCACAAAGCTTTTGAATTAGGAAAGATTTTGATGGATGAGGCGTCAAATAAAAAGTTTACTGACGTAAAATATAAAAGAAGCAGTAAAGTTACCCATTTGGCAGCTGCGGACTCCACTAGAAAAAATAGTGCAAATGAGGATGTGTATATCTCACCGTTGCTAATTTTCCAAAAAATTTCGCTCAATATTCAAAACCAAGACGATATGAAAGAGTATTGTAGTTCGTATGAACTATCGCCGATTCCGCTGTCATTGTTTGATGAAAATGGCATGCGGAAAACATCTAAATCCGCATTCTACCTCAATTTTGATTCATTACCGAGTATAAACGTACCATCAAAGATAACACATGTTGTCGACGGCGAATTATTTTTGCATAGAGTCGTGTGGCAAAGTAACATGAAAATGGCAGAAATAATAAATACCTACGTTTCGTATGCGACAAGACATTACAGCGAAAATAGTTATATTATTTTTTATGGATATCCCGAAGACAATAAAACATCAACAAAATCTGTAGAGCGTTCGCGTAGGCAATTGAAGAATATAGGTCGTGAAATTGCTTTCGATAGCAATACAACGATTGTCGTTAATCAAAAGCAATTTTTGAGCAGTGAAAAAAATAAAACGAGATTAATAAATATGCTTTGTTTAGCTCTAAATGCTGTACGATTTCAAACAAAAATAGCCCCGGAGGACGCGGATGGGTTAATAGTAATGACTGCGATAAATAATGCCCGCGCTGATTATAAAACAACTGTGGTGATTGTGGGCGAAGACATAGACTTACTAGTTATTTTTTCAGAACTGGCAGAGAACATTAACAACATTTATTTTTGTAAAGAAAAGAAAGGCTCAACACCAAATCAGTATTTTAATAGTAATAGTTTCAAATATCCCTTTTTAAGAAATAGAATAACATTTTTACATGCATTTTCTGGCTGCGATACAACCTCTTGTTTTTATAGAATAGGCAAAAATAAATTAATAGATACAGTTAACCACGAAAAATTATTAGATTTATCTGCAGTATTTTATGAAAAAAATGCCATTTCTGAAAAAATAGCTAGCAATGCCTATAAGTTAATAATCGACCTGTACAGCAACAAAGCAGAAAAGAAATTAATCGAAAAAAGCAGTAATTTTTCACTGCATGATTTGCGATACTTACATTTTTGCAAAGCCAAAACGAAAACGAAATTTGCTTTAGAAACTTTGCCACCAACGCAGGGATCCGCTAAGCAACATGCATTTAGAGTGTATGACCAACTCCAATTATGGTTAGGTAATAACTCTTTAATACCTACTGATTGGGGTTGGCAAATAAAAAATAAATGTTTGCTCCCGGTAGGAACGACGGATCCGCCGATACCCCAAAAATTATTATCGCAAATTTCATGCACTTGCTCGAAAAAGGGATGTATAGATGCTTCGTGCAGTTGCAAAAAGCACGGCTTAGAGTGCACAAATCTTTGTGCACACTGCCACGAAGATACATGTTATAACTTAGTCATAAATAAAACATTATTAGAATTAGAAGATGATTCGAGTGACGAGAACGAATGCGAACTCGACTCGTATCACTGCGAGGATGAAATCGATTTGCTACCACCGAAGCGGAAAGAAACTAATTAATGTAGCATAGTTTTTAAGTAACACTGTAAATTTTTCTAATAAATATAATGTAGATTAAGAAAAATAGAAAGTTTATATTTATTATTTTATCAACCTATTAAAACTTCCAATAACTGCCTTTCTGTTCGTTTTTCATCAAATAAAAGTGCAGAATCGGTTTAGTTGGGTTGAGTTACCCCGAAATAAAAAAAAAATGATTAAAATAGCTCCGCTAGTTGCTGAGGAAATTAAAAGCAAAGATCTGTGCGTTGAGCGCAGCGCGTTCTATTACTATATATATCGGCTCCCCTCAGCCGCCGCGCCCTCAGCCGCGCGCCCCCCACCACTCCGCCACTTCCGTGCGCTCGGGCGTTGTTGGTCAACTTTGACAGCTGTTTTCAGGTATAAAACAGTACTTAATCAAAAATCCAAGATAGACGTTTTATAGTTCAACATTTGAACTTTCAAAATCATTTTTGATAATTGAAATCGGATAACCCGTAGAGCATACGGCCTCGCTCAAAAATAGCCTACTCAATAATTGAAATCGCGATTACGCAAAAACTAATAATCGCACAGTCCCTGGTTTTCGCACACATAAAGTACACGCAAATTACTATCAATTCGCCAGAGATATCCGCCACATCTTTAAAAATGGCGGATATATGAATTTTTCAAGAAACGCTCATTTTTTCGGTTTTTCACGTTTTTCTCCGTAACTAATCGTCCGATCGATTCGATCAACATCTAGTTTTGTTCGTAATTTCATTTACTACAATTTATCTCATTGGACTATCAAGATCGGTCCACTAGTTTCGGCTATAAAAGCAAAAAACCATAAAAAAGCTCTTTTTTGCATTAAATTGTTAATAACAATATATATAGAACGGAGCTGCTAGTCGAGTTTATATACCATTTATACTGTGGATTATTCTGCGTACAATAGCGTTTACCGCTTACTAATAAGATTTATGGCACGCAAAAAACCTCTATTGATTGGCCTATATGCACAGCCTGTAGCCGAGATGGCCGTTACGGCTGATGTAAGCACTCTGCACGCACGCAGCACCAAGCCAGATTACCATTGACGAATGCACCAGTGTTGAGTTTTCTCTTTTTATTTTTCTCCTATTCGCGGTATTAGTGTATGTATGCATGTGTGTATATGTATAAATTATACGAACATAAGTGAGCGATTAGTCTACAGTTTTCGTTAAACCGTGTAAAATTTAACTTTATATTTTTGATTTATCGGGAGTAATGAAACGGTATTTTCCTTATGTTATTCAAAAGCATTTTACTTAACACAAAAATTTCAAATACAAAAGTTGTTGATAACATTGAAATAAAACTTTTTTTCTATTCAACATTTGCATAAATAAAAATAAAAACTATTATTATAATTCAAATAGAAATAATGAAAACAATGTTTTTAATTTTAAATAAAATTGCAATCATAGTACTTATATATTTAATATTCCTATGTGTACTTTAATCTTATCAATTAATAATACTTAATTAATTTATATGAATCATAGACTATTTGAAAAGTTATCTGCATATATCTATATTTGTAGAATTATTAGGAAAATATTCTACAAAAAAATAATAATTATGTAATAGTAAATGCATAATTTCCATTTAAATTTTACTGTAGAGATGTATTTATGTGTATTCTAATGATAATAACGATGAAAATAAGTATTACAATTAATGCAATAATAAAATTATAAGGTTTCTCTGAGCATTGCGGTCGTGCCTATTATGTAAAAACTTCGTTTTTACATAGGGAGAGGGCGGGCGACGAGCGAAGCGTGGAGCAGTTGTGTGTGGGGGCGGGGGGGTTGGCGTGCCGAAGGCACGCAGGGGGGCGCAGCCCCCCTACTTTTAAGTACTATAACATATTGCAATATTATCAAAATCGGCGCCTAACACTTGGGGTACCTTCCTTGTTAGAAAAAAAAAAAAGATAACTTCAGAACCTCGAGATCTGTCTTTTTCAAAAGTTTCGTTCAATTTGACGGCATGATTTTTTCCCATACAATGTGTGTGGGATCCTTAGTGTAGGTTTCTAATTTTTTCAAAGAAATTGCGAATGTGGTTTTGTCGGCACATGAGTGTTGAAAAATAATATATGCACCACGGGAGAAAAATTGATAAGCTTTCTCCTCCGAAGATGCGTAATATACTATTCCGTAGGTATTACAGACTACTTATTAAAGTACATGCTTAATTGAAAAATGAATAGTGTATTACGCATCTTCGAAGGAAAAAACTTCTCAATTTTCCTCCCGTGGTGCGTATATTATTTTTCAACATCCATATGCCGACAATACCAGATTAGCATCTTTGAGCTGGGGGCAAGAGTGGTACTTCCTGCTAGGGTATGGTGAAAATAGTTTTTTGGTATAGACATAGATGTCCTCGTCCCTACATCAACATCTCAACTTCACACTCTACATCTCCGTCTCTACGTCTCTGACTCCACGTCTCTATCTCTACATCTCTGTCTCTACGCCTCTCTCTACGTCTCTACCTGTACGTCTCAGTCTCTACGCACTTGTCATTCTGACTTTGTCTCTACGTTTGTATCTCTGCTTCTCCAACTCCGTCTCTACTTCTCCATCTCAACACCTCTGTCTCTACGCCTCTGCCTCTATGCCTCTGTCTCTACATCTGCGTCGCTAAGTCTCTGTCTCTATATTCCCGTTTCTACGTTTCCGTCTCTACGTCTCTATCTCTACGCTTTCGTATCTACGTGGCTGTCTCTACGTCACTGTCTCTACATCCCTGTTTCTACATTTCATTCTCCAATCTCTCTCTCGAAGCCTCTGTCTTTAGGTCTCTGTCTCTACAACTCTGTATCTAATCTCTGCCTCTTCGTCTCTGTCTCTACTTATCCGTCTCTACGTCTCGGTCTCACAGCTCTGTCTCTACGTCTCGGTCTCACAACCTCTGTCTCTACGTCTCCATATCGATATCTCTGTCTCTACACCTATGTGTCTACGTCACCGTCTCTAATCTCTCTCTACGTCTATGTTTGTACAATCCATCTTTACATTTCTGTCTCTACGTCTCCGTCTCTATATCTCCGTTTCTACGTCTCTGTGTACACGTCTCTGTCTCAATCGCAATGTCCATCGCAATGTCTCTCTCTACATCTCTGCCTATACGTCTTCGTCTATGCGACTCCGTCTCTACACCTTCATGTCTACGTGGTTCTCTCTACATCCCTGTTCTACGTTTTCGTCTCTAATCTCTCTCTCTCCCTCTCTCTCGGTCTCTCTCTTTACATCTGTCTGTACAGCGCTGTCTTTAATCTCTGTCTCTACGTTTCCGTCTCTATTTTTCTGTCTCTACGTCTCAATCTCACTGCCTCTGTTTCTACGTCTCCGTATCTACTTCTTTGCCTCTACGCCTCTGACTCGAATCTCTCTCTCTATACGTCTCTGTCTTTACGTCTGTCTTTACGTCCCATCTCTACATCTCGGTCTCTATGTCTCCGACCCTATATCTCCGTTTCTACGTGACTGTCTCCACGTCTATGTCTCTACTTCTCTTCGCTACGTCTCTCTCTGCATCTCTACCTGTACGTTTTCGTCTCTAAGTCTCTGTCTCTACGTCTCTGTCTCTACGCCTTCGTATCTACGTGATGATCTCTACATCCCTGTTTATACGTTTCGGTCTCTAATCCCGCTCTCTCTACGTCTCTCTCTTTACGTCTATCTCTACAGCTCTGTCGTTAATCTCTGTCTCTACGTGTCTGTCTCTACTGTTTTGTCTCTACGTATCAGTTTCAGTGACTCTGTCCCTACGTCTCCGTCTTGACGCCTCTATCTCTACGCCTCTGTCTCTACGTTTCTGTCTCTAGTCTCTCTCTCTACGTCTCTGTCTTTACGTCTCTGTCTCTACGTCTCTGTCTCTACGACTCTGTCTCTACGTTTCCGTCTCTACATCTCTATCCTTATGCCTTCGTATTTACGTAGATGTCTCTACGTCTCTGCCTCTACATCCCTGTTTTGACGTTTCTGTCCCTAATCTCTCTCTACATCTCTGTCTTTACGTCTCTGTCTCTACAACTCTGTTTCTAATCTCTGTCTCTTCCTCACTGTCTCTACTTTTCTGTCTCTACGTCTCGATCTCACTGTCTCTGTCTCTACGTCTCCGTATCTACTTTTCTCTCTCTCTATGCCTATGTCTACCTCTACAGCTCTGTCTTTAATGTCTATGTCTACGTAGAGACGTCTCTACTTTTCTGTCTCTTCATCTCAGTTTCTTCGCCTCTGTCTCTACATCTCTGTCTCTGCGACACGGTCTCTACATCTTTGTCTCTACGCCTCCGTGTTTACGTAGCTGTCTCTACGTCTCTATCTCTACATCCCTGTTTCTACATTTCTGTCTCTACATCCCTGTTTCTAAGCTTCTGTCGCTAATCTCTCTCTCTCTCTTTACGTCTGTCTCTACAGCTTTACCTTTAATCTCTGTCTCTACGTCTCTGTCTCTACTTTTCTATCTCTACGTCTCAGTTTCTCCGCCTCTGTCTCTACGTCTCCGTCTCTACGTTTCTATTTCTACACGTCTGTCTCCTAATCTCTCTCTCGACGTCTTTGTCGGTGCGTCTCTATCTCTACATCTCTGTATCTACGTCTCTATCTCTACGTCTCCGTCTCTACTTTTCTGTCTCTACGCCTCTGTCTCAACGTCTCTGTCTCTACTTCTTTTTCCCTACGTCTCAGTCTGTATATGCCTGCCTCTACGTCTCTGCCCTGCCGGAGAAAGTTGATAGAAATCAATACAAATTGATAAGACTCACCATTGAAGTCGATAAAACCTCTTATCGGCTTGAATGGTGTATCTTAATTCCATTTTCTGCATTAGAAATTGTTAAAATGCGATAAAATCGATATAAGTCAATATAACTCGATAAAAATCTATATGAAACATTACAATTGTAATCAATAAATAAAATTACAATTGAAAGCAATAAAAAGATCATCTTGAAATTCCATCGATTACAATTGTGACTTTTTGTATAGTTATATCGACTTATACTGACTTATATCAATTTTATCGCATTTTATCAATTTCTAATGCAAAAAAAGGAATTAAGATTCCCCATTCAAGTCGATAAGAAATCTTATCGAATTCTATCAACTTTTTCGAACAGGGTGTCTCGACGTTTCTGTTTCTATGTCTCTGTCTCCATGTATCTGTCTGCACGTCTCTGTTTCTAGATCTGCGTCTCTGATCTCTGTCTCTACGTTGTCTCTACATCTCCGTCTCTACATTGTCTCTGCGTCTCTGTCTCTCCGACTCTGTCTCTATATCTCTGTCTTTCCGAGTCTGTCTCTACGTCTACGTCTCTATGTCTTAGTCTGTACCTGCCTGTCTCTCCGCCTCTGTCTCCACGTCTCTGTCTCTACATCTCTGTTTCTGCGTTTCGTTTCTACGTCTCTGTCAATAACAAAATTAATATTGATGTCCTTGATATATTTTTTTAATTGTAACTCGTAATTTACTTTTCCTTTGTTAAAGTTTAAAGGTCCTTTGACTATTCTCAAAAGCCTTTACCTGGAGAAACCACCATTTTTATCACGGTATCCTATTTATAAAAATAAATGAATCATTTTAAAAATTTTTCTAAAACAGTAAAAGTGGTTTTGTAGGGCTATTGGCGAAGGATACCACTTTGCGAAAAGTTGCCGATGAAGAAATGAGGGGGGAGCTGAGGGAGGGTGAGGAGGGGGCCAGGAGGGGGTTAGGAGGGGGCGAGGAGGGGCGCTGAGGCGCGAGGAGGGGGTGAGGGGCTACGAGGGGGGTCAGGATTTTCATATTTCCTTAAAAAAAAACGTATAAATAATCACATTTTTACGTTATATTGAGGGGGGTGAGGTGGGGTTAATAGGGTCGCGAGGGGGCGAGAAGGGGGTAGGGGGTGAGAAGGGGGTGCGATAGGGGTACGAGGGGGGTGAGGGGCTCTTAGTCGTAAGCATTTTCTTACAACTATATAATATAGGAAGATATATATATCAATAATTTAAACACAATGACCAAAATAACTTCCAAGAGTGATTCACAAAAATCCAGGAAGCTGCTCTTCTATATTTTATGGGATGAGCTGTTATAGTTGATGTCTTGGAGTTCCGTAATTATATGCAGTTGGACTCGTGGGAACGAAGTGCCACGTGATGATAGCTAGCTCTTTCATCCCAAACATATTGGGAATCACTCTGCTTTATTGCATTTTATTTCGTGTGTCCTCTTACGTGTATGCTAATCGTCATTCGAGATAGTTATATTTGTTAATGCGCAGTTCAATAAATTGATAAGAACAAATTATATGCATAACCCCTTCTCCGCCCCTCCATATTTACTATTCTACATGATGATTTGCAAATATAACAAATAATTCACATTTAAAATTCTTTTTTGTTATTTTACTTATCTATTGTAGAGTAAGCATATCGTATTATAAGCATGATTTTATATTTTAACTTTTACTCATTTCTTCAATATTAGAAATGACAAAAAGTAGTTAATGATACTGAAGTACAAAATTTTATAAACTTACTCCATTTATATGCACTAATAATAACGTATAATTTACATTTTCACTATCTGATTCACTTTCATTATATTATATTCATTAGCTATATGAAACATAAATATACTATATATTCTATATAAAAAATTATTGTCATATTCATATATCTATACATTACAAATTGAAAATAAGGTAAATAAGTATGTCACGCATAGTTTTATTAAAATATAATCATTATAAATGAAACTAATTAATTATTATAAAATGAAAAATCATGCAACTCTCTAATTGCAAGTTTAATAAGCGTCGCTAAATGTGTCCTCATTATATTAGTATTTTTTTAATACTTCACTTTGATTGGATTTTTCTTTAAAATAAGGTCAGTTATAAAAGCCATAGAATAAATTCCACAACTTGCAGAAGCTGGTTGCTATCTTACTCGTATGAACAGTATGTTATCCCATTTTAACTGTGGATAATGATGTTTCAAATATTCCTTTTCACATGTATGCAACTGAGATGTGTGCTATCAACTGAGACTATCAAATATTTGCAAATATGATCCCAAAATACATTTAAAACAGATATCCGGCGAAGGGAACCTCGTAGACACCTCCATCAGTAACATGGTGCATGACGATATCGTATTCGACGCCAAAATCCATCTATACTGAATAACCAGTCGACGGGACCCAATATACGCGTTTATCGGTCACTTAGTGGACGAGGATATTGCATTCAAACCCATAATAGATCTATATTCGATAACCTATGGAGATGACACAGTATAGTACACCTTTAACGACTACCTAGTGAACGAGGATATCGCGTTCAACCCCAAAATCCATCTAAAACCGATATCCGGTGGAGGGAACCCAGTAGACACCTCCATCGGCCATCTAGTGCACGAGGATATCGCAAAATACATCTACATTATATAACCTATGGAGGTGATGCAGTAGACAACTCCATCGGCCACCTGGTGCACAAAAATAACGCATTCAACCCCAAAAATCTACATTCGATAACCTAAGAAGGGGACACATCATCGGCCACCTGGTGCACGAAGATACAGTATTCAACCCTAAAATACATCTATACTCGATAAGTTGTGGCGGGGACCCTGTATACACCTTCAATGGCCACCTTGTCCACGAGAATATCGCGTTCGATCCCAAAATCCATCTAAAACAGATATCCCGCAGAGGAGATCCAGTAGACACCGTCATCGGCCACCTGATTCACGAGATTACCACATTCAACCACAAAATCCATTAAATATCGATGAAAACTTTAATTTTTAGTTAAACACTGACTTAATTAACGATTGAAATTTTAATTATTAATTAAATGTGGGATTAATTAACGGTTAAGATTTTAATTACAAATTGAACGCTGGTTTAATTAAGGATTGAAAATGTAATTTTTAATTAAACGCGAGTTTAATTAAAGATTGAAATTTCAATTCTTAATTAAACGCTGGTTTAATTAACGATTGAAATTTTACTTTTAATTGATAATGGTATAATTAATATTTTCACAACCCTGCTTTTGAGCCATACATTATCGTAGATGTTAATTGCGTGAAAAAGTGTTACAAAACTGGACTCATTTTAAAATTCACAGTTTTTAAAATTCAATATTACAGTTAAAGGTTTTCACTATCTCACAGTTAAATTTATGAAATTGGAACTAATTTGTACACTGTAAAAATTTCCATATATATAGAGATATTGCATTTATATTTGGCGTTTCCAAATGTACACATTGTATAACTTTATATGTGGAAATTTTCTGATAGTATATGAGTCAGCACAAATTATTAATTCAGTTCCCGAATGGCAAAAATAAACGGTACTACAATGTAAATTATCGTATGTTTCGGCACGTTCCTTTACGTGTTGCTATGTTTCTGTACCTTTCCATACGATTCGGTTCGTTTCGGTACGTTTCGATTAAGATTCGGACATTTCATAGAAAACCTACCAAAACGTACCAAATCGTATCGAATCGTACGTAAACTTGCAGGAACGTACGGTGACATACAGTGACATACATGTACGTAGGAAAATGAACGGAAACATACTTGTATGTACCAAATGAATGTATCAATATGAAATATAATTGTACCGAAAGGCACCGAAACGCACCGAAACATATCGACACGTACCGAAACGTACCGAAACTTACCGAAACATACTGTCATGTACCAAAACGTAAAGCAATGTACAACAACATACGTGACCTTACAGAAATATGCAATCACATACGTAAACGTACGGAATTGTAAAATATAATATTTTACTAAAGTTTTTATTCTACGAAAACTTTTGAAATAACAAATATTTTCCAGTATATTTTAAGTTCTCATAATTTTCTTTACAACACCGTATATTCACGTACATTGACGTACATTTTCGTACGTTTTTATACGCTGGGGTACGTTTCCGCATGTTTTGTTACGTTTCGGTACGTTTCGGTACGCTTAGGCAAGAAATTTTTTGAGACAAAAAATAATTTTTCTCAGCATATGTAAGTTTCTGTAGGTTTCTGTACGAGGATGTACCTTCGAGTATCCTGACATTCATTTCCGTACAAATGTTCGAATCTTAATCAAAACGTACCGAAACGTACCAAATGGTGCGAGAATTTAGAATAATGTACTAAATTGTAACATAATTGTACGATTATTATTTCCATTCGGGTTGCAAACAATTTTGGTATGCTTTTTTGTATATTTTTTATCAAAAGTATTAAAATATTATGAAAAAAAACAAATTTAAAAACAGTCAAATGAATCTTTTGCGTCTTTTTTCAAAATTTTCAAATTTTTCAAATCCAAATTTTCTAAAAAGAAACAGAAATAATACTATTCATTTAATTAAAAAAAAAAAAAAAACATAGCACAATAAGTACAATTTTCATTTAGAAAAATTATTTGTACTTGATCATTATTGAGTAATTGACTGATACTGCATCAGAAATCATTTTTAGACTGTATATCAAGACTAAAATAACAAAAACAATATCTGAACATTTTATGTTTGAAATTTTTACAGTTTCCCATAATCTTATGAAGACAATTATTGTTTAAAATAAGTTAATTAATAAACATATCTATAAAAACTTGCTTAAAATAAATTCGCATACGGATCCAAACTTAATATTTATGTTAAATAGTATATATTTACCGCATTCAAATAAGAAATACAATACTGCGTGCTAATTCGATTATGTTTATATTTTTGTTTCATTTCAGCTTTATTTTGAACTCGAAATAAAATACATCTACGAAATTTTAAAATCCACAATTCCAGTGTCATAATATAAATATTTCAGTCATAAAATATTTTTTAAGAGTATGTGCAAGACAGAGCTAAGCAATGTTGATTTATTGATCATTGCGAAGTGTTGTGTACTGCTAGTTGCGTTGACAACGGAAATCTTATTTTACTATAATATAAAGAGTAACCGATTTACTCCAAAATTTAACACCATATTCTTATAAATACTAGAAGAAACATATGCTGTATTGCATGTAAAAAATTTGTTAAAATTATGAAATGATCATCTTTTTAAAATCTGAAATTATTTAAGGATATTACTCTTGAGAATATAAATTCTGCGGGCGAAGCCCATTCAAATCGATAAAAGTCGAAAGAATTTCCATCATCTTTAATCGACTTTAATAGATTCAATCGACCACCAGAAATATCTCAATAGAAAATAAATGAAGTTTTAACGATTTGAATCACTATCGTGTTTGACCAAAATTTTTATATTAGTGTTAACTGGGTTCAATCTCTTTAAATACAACAATTAATTGAATCAGTATCAATAACAAACAATTAATAAATTATTAAGTTCAAATTTTTCGTGTAGCAAGCGCTTCCTATGCAAATGTTAAGTAAATCGGTATTGTTGCGGTTAATTAGTATTGTTTTTCAATTATTTTCTATAAACTTAATTTGTTCACAATTGCTTTATGATACTTTATGATAATTTGTTCACAATCGCTTTCTGGCATACATCACTTTTGATCACTTTCAATACAAGAGTTAACTATATCGATTTTAATGATGAAAGGTATGTACGCTTCAAATTGATTGACTTCAATTGAAATATCTTTTTATTGGTTTTAATGAATCCAAATTCCGTATTCACTTGACGGTTTTTATCGTTTTCATGACAAATTTTAGCTGAATAATTTTATGTAGAATAGTATATTACGCAACTAGTACGCAAAGCAGGTGATTCACGCATGAGGCGAGTTTGTTCCCGAGCGTGGCGAGGGTGACAAAAATGACGAGTAAGTGAATATAAAAAAGGTAAAAAAGACATATATAAGCATAAATAAACATAGTATTATTTAACTTAAATGTCAAGTTTATTTTTAAAAGACTGTGTTATAATAAATACGAAAAAAAAATTGATGCATACAAAATTGACAAATGCATTCAAACAAACTTATACATCTTTAATTTAAAATTAAAGTGAAAAATACGAACTGTTATGTTTTGTTATTTGTTTTGAATTAGTGAAGTGGTTTTGTAAATATACGTTTTCTTTTAAATAAATTTTCAAATAAAGAGAAGTCGAAGTGAAGAGAAGTGTGCAAAACAGTGTGCCAAGCAATGTGTAAAGGAAGTGCTTTGCGCACGCTTTGTCACAGTGTATAAATCTAGCGCTTTCCACACGGAAAACAAGCACGAAAAGCCGTGTTTTGCACATTCTGTGTTAAAAAATATTTAAATGTCTGAAATCTTCTTGACTTGAATTTCGTTATTTTTCTTTGTCGCTTTTTTATGACTCCGAAATTCGTGCTTAGTTGTTGGTTTTGATTGCTTTAAATAAAACTGCCAATCAAATATTAGTAATTTTAATCATGATTGACATATAACCATGTTTCGTCATCATTTACTAACATAAACTATAAAACTTAAGTTCTATAGAATTTGATAAAAATAATTTTTTTCAACACGTGCATAAAAAAGGCCCTTTTTCTGCACAGAGAAATTGATCGATAAATTGCTATAAAATAGCAATTTATCGAGACTATTCATTATTTGTCGCATTTTCATTAAATAATCATTTTGATAATACGAGTTTTAAGATTTAAAACTATAATCAATATTAATAATTAAAAATAATACTGATAACGCGGGTGCAGCCAAAGTTCGTCTTTATTGTAATACACTGAGAGAAATATTGCAGTAAAATTTATTATAAACATAAGAAAAATTACTATATTTTGTAGGAACGGAGGGACAAATCGAAATTATAACAATTTTTGCTATGCAACATAGTAATTTTTATGAATGACCTTAAATTTCAAAAAATTGAATTTTTTCTCGTTCTTCCTGTTTTCAGAACTATTTTCAGACTCTAATAATACAATATTTAATGTGAAAATAAATTAAAATAAGAAATAAAAATATTTTTTTTACGAGCGTTGGGATCGAACCTGCAACCTTCACCGCGGCAATCGGGCGCGCTAACCACTTACCCAAATAGGATTCTTGAGTGTAAAATTTTGGCCAAACCATCGATTTCAAGAAAATTTCAGATAATATTAAATAATGACAATAAATAACTTTGATAACACAAAGAAACTTATCATTAATGTGCATAATATAAAAATAAAATAATTGAAGTAAGGTTTTCAATGTTTTGTAAACTTAAAAGCAAGACAAAGTGAAATTCCCGTAGAAACATAACCTCAATCAGACACGTGGCCGCCTTGATCTGCGGGGTCCCGGACTCTGTGCCAGACGGATAATGTGCCAGAAGCGGTGAAAGGCGCGTTCGCATGAACGGGTGGCGCGCGTAGCGACGTGCGCAGTGTTACCACCGTTGACGAGCGCACGGCGGAAGATTTGAATATCGCGAAATAAATAGCGCTATTATTTGAAAAAAAGTCAAAGTTTAATCGACAAACAAAAAATTTCAAATATACCACATGAGGCAAATTTAATTTTCATGTAAAAACATACCACAGCATCGCACCCAACGAAAAAGCATTAACAACAACATAACCGGAAAAGGCAAATAATATACTATAGAAAAATATTGCATAAAAATCAATAGTTTATTAAGAAATTAAATCTAGGAATAAATGTAATACTTTTTTATTTTACGTTATAAGTATAGTATTGTTTCGTTGTTACTGCTTTCTATTGCACGTCTACGTAACTCCCTTACACGCGTTGACCTCACATCCTCCGGGTGCTTGGATTTAAAAATTATTTAAATAATCTTCTTGCTTAGTGTCACACGTTTATGTAACTCCCTTATACGCGTGGCTCTGGCGTCCTTTGGCTACTTGGCTTTAAAAATTATTTAAATAATAGTCTTGCCTAGTATCGCTCGCCTACGTAACTATCTTACACGCGTTGACTTCGCATCCCCAGGGTACTTGGGTTTAAAAATTTTTTAAATAAACGTCTGGCTCACTATCATACGTCTACGTAACTCCCTTATACGTGTGTCCCTCTTGTCCCCCAGCTATTTGTTTGTAAAATTATTTAAATAATCGTCTTGCTTAGTGTCACATCCCTACGTAATATCTTTATAATTATTTTACAACATATTTTAAATCAACTAAGTTTTATTTTTGACGTCTTTATAAAACATTCTGCATGCGTAATCTATCGATCCTAGACTGTGTGTGGAAAATTTGGAGAATTTTTCCGATTTGTAGGTGAAGGTAGGGCTTTTTACATTTATTTTACAACTTATTTTGCAAATAATCTATTATTTTCGTATTTTTTTTAACGACTTCCTACATACGTATTCCATTATCACATTAAACTATGTATGCAAAATTTGGAGCATTTTTCCGATTTGTAAGTGAAATTAGGGCTTTTTACATTTATTTTACAACTTATTTTGCAAATAATCTATTGATTTTCGTATTTTTGTTAACGACTTCCTGCATACGTATTCCATTATCGCATTAGACTATGTATGCAAAATTTGGAGCATTTTTCCGATTTGTAGGTGAAGGTAGGGCTTTTTGCATTTATTTTACAACTTATTATTCAAATAAACTATTGATTTTCGTATTTTTTAAGGACTTCCTGCATACGTATTCTATTATCCCATTAGACTATGTATGCAAAATTTAGAGCATTTTTCCGATTTCTAGGTGAAAGTAGGGCTTTTTACATTTATTTTACAACTTATTTTGCAAATAATCTATTGATTTTCATATTTTTTTTAACGACTTCCTACATACGTATTCCATTATCACATTAAACTATGTATGCAAAATTTGGAGCATTTTTCCGATTTGTAAGTGAAATTAGGGCTTTTTACATTTATTTTACAACTTATTTTGCAAATAATCTATTGATTTTCGTATTTTTTAACGACTACCTGCATACGTATTCCATTATCGCATTAGACTATGTATGCAAAATTTGGAGAATTTTTCCGATTTGTAGGTGAAGGTAGGGCTTTTTACATTTATTTTACAACTTATTTTGCAAATAAACTATTGATTTTCGTATTTTTTGTAATGACTTCCTGCATATGTATTCCATTAGACTGTGTATGTAAAATTTGTAGCATTATTCCTAATTTGTAGGTGAAGTAGGGCTTTTTACATTTATTCCTAGATTTAATTTCTTAATAAACTATTGATTTTTATGCAATATTTTTCTATAGAATATTATTTGCCTTTTCCGGATATGTCGTTGTTAATGCTTTTTCGTTGGGTGCGATGCTCTGGTATGTATTTACGTGAAAATTAAATTTCCCTCATGTGGTATGTTTGAAATTTTTTGTTTATTTATGAAACTTTGACTTTTTTCAAATCATAGCGTTATTTATTTCGCGATATTCAAATCTTCCGCTGTGCGCTCGTCAACGGTGGTAACACTGCGCATGTCGCTACGCGCGCCACCCGTTCATGCGAACGCGCCTTTCACCGCTTCTGGCACATTGTCCGTCTGGCACAGAGTCCGGGACCCGATCTGCGCAGAAAGTACTAATGTTGTAGCAATTTTTACTATGGTGGATAGCAAACTTTCTTATGGCCTGTAGCAATTTTTGAATGTGGCACTTTTTACTATGTTTATAGTAATTTTTAATACGCTACAAAATAAAATTTATACGCTACAAAATAAAATTTAAACGCTACAAAATAAGATTTATATTCTATTCTAATAAAAATTAAAAGCATATATTTTAAATTTTATTATATCACAGTTTTTGCTATGTGTATACCAATTTTTCTTTTATTTCGTAATACTTTCTAATCAACAACTGTCATAAAAATTACAAGAAATTTTGTAATTATTCATACAATTATAATAAAAATGTAGCATAAAGTGTATTTGTCTCACCATTCCTATACTTTATAGTAATTTTTATTACAGTTATAATAAAATTTACTACAACATTTTTCTCAGTGTATATTACATCAAATAAATAAAATACATTTATTGTAAATAGTAACAGATACACACTGCACGCGTGCTAGAGCCCTCTTCACTGCCGACTCTTTCTATGCTTTTTATTTCCCATGCTCTCCTCTATCGACACTATTCGAGACCTATTTACCTTTATTTCTATGTTATAACCAAATCAGAGTACAGTTACATCATTAAAAGGTACATAAACACGGAATAACGTAACTGTGATAACCGGATTGTTGTACAATGTATCCAGAATAAACAACGTGGTAACAAAATAAATTAGCAGAATACATTAACAAATACATTAACGTTATGATTTATGTTATGATTTCCATTATATAATTATGGAAGTCGACTCAAGATAATGCAGCTACATTGAAGGTTCGCGTAGTGCGCCCAGTATGCTGGTACTACAGAAAGTATATTCCCAGGTAAAAGAAAAAACAGTTAAAAAAGGTTCCATTTCAAAAAGGTACCTTTTTTGACAGTTTTATTCATCTCCGCATTGTGCCGCGCATGGCACACTGATATGGAATACAGGACTGGTTTTCTACATAAAAATTGAAGATGTTACACCCCCTATAGCACCCAATATTGGAGCAACATTGCTCCAATATTGCTTTGTCATATTCCCCATATTCGCCAATATTCCTCAACACTTTTATATATGGATGCTATATCAGAGCAATGTTGCTGTAATCCGTGATTTCTGTTTCACCATTGCTTTCTTAAAATGATAAGTCAGGCTCTCTGTTATAGCAATATTGCAGCAATATGCAGCCAATATTTCTCAACAGCAAAGGAATATTATTTTTAAAATTATATTTTTATGCTGGTTTTTCTGATGACTTTGCAATATTGCAAGAATATTTGTACAATATACACGTTAACCCATTTTAATCGCCGCACCCAGATTTCTCGGAATCTAAGCCAGATAGAGAAAAATGGTTCAGACAAAAGTTATAGGGGATAAAGGGGGCCATATAATGGCGCTAACGTCTTTGACCTTGAACTTGACCTTTGAGGTTATTTCAAGGTCAAAGTGGTTTCTTCATATGGAAACACATAGTTTTGACCCCGGATTCGGAAAGAGCGGGAAATTTTACGTTCAAAATCATATTGAGAAATTTTTTCCAAGGTCATTTCAAGGTCAAATCTAGGACAAACTCAGAAAAGTCCGTTTAAAATCGTTTTTTTCCATGAACCACAGGCTAAGCTCGTTCAAATTGATCGTAGCCTTAATAGAGGAACCCACACACCCAAAACTTATACATCCTAGTAAACAAAACTCAAACTCGCACATCCTATCCCCATACACGTCATGCCCTCAGATGCTGAACTGTTACACCCCGGTCCCACAACCATACCCCACACCCGCCAGTCCCACACATCCCTACTCCACGCATGCTAATCCCATACACCCAAAACCCACACATCCTGAACCTTTTTTTGCGCTACCCAGAAACAACGACGTGGACGTAGTAAGGATTGTTTCCTTTGGGGTGCTTAATCAAAGTGAGTCCCCTTGCCTCTCACTGTCCGGGGTGCTTGATTATAGTGAGTCCCCTCGCCTCTCACTAATGTAAATAAATTTTTATTTAACCTCGAAGCAATTGTTCGAAATGACGACCATTTGCTTCAAGGCACATAGTCAAACGCCTTTGAAAATGGCGAACTGTGTTCTGCAAAGTTTGTCTCGGAATGGCTGCGCATGCTCGACGAATCCTATCCTGCATAACTGCTCTTGCAGTGGGTTGTTGCAAAAAAACAGCATTTTTAAAATACCCCCATAAATAGAAATCTGGTGATGTAAGATCGGGTGAGCAAGCAGGCCAGTTAACCGGACCTCCTCGACTAATCCATCTGTTACCATAGTGCTCATTCAAAAAAGCCCTTACAATTCGAGCGAAATGTGGTGCTGCGCCGTCCTGCTGGAGCCACATTCTTCGTCGCATTTCTGAATCAACATCTTCCATCAATCCAGGTCTTTCATCTCCTATTAGCGTGAAATAGGTATGTTGATTTACATTTGCTTAAAAAAAATAAGGGCCAATCAAATATCCATTGATAATCCCGCACCATACCATAATACTCCAATGTCTTTAATGGTTTACAGTTCTGACCCAATGAGGATTCACATCAGACCAATAATGACAATTATGCCTATTCAGTTCCCCATCACTGTGAAATTGTGCCTCATCAGAAAAAAGAACAAAGTTAAAAAAGTCTGGATCATTTCCTATCATTTGTAAAGCCCATTGGCAAAACACAATACGCTGTTGGAAATGCTGAAACTGTAGCTCTTGAACCAAAGTAATATGATACGCGTGATGTTGAAGCACCTTCATAATTCTTAAAAAAGTATTTCTTGGAATACCAATTTCCCTTTCGACTCGACGAGCGCTAATGTGTGGGTCAAGATGAATTATTGCAAGGATAGTTACAACTCGATTATCATTTTCATCATACTCATGGCGCCTACGTTTGCGAACCATGTGTCCACCACGAGCTCTTTGAGTTAAACGTCTGATAGCTCTATCGTCAGGATGTCGTCTGTCAGGATAGCGTTCAGCATAAAATCTTGCCGCAACACGATAATTATTTTGGCTTGCTCCTAAAACCAAAATCATATCAACGATCTCGTTGGGCGGATAGTCAGCCATTTCAGAGCAGCTATTAATTACTATTAAATTTAAATAGTAAAATGGTATCAAAAATATTAATAATTATAAGGCTCGCCCGTATACGGTCGCGTCTAAAAAGGAAAAACGTTGGAAAATTACGGTAACTTTAATTAGCTAACTGTAATTGCCATAAATACTTCGTTTGTCACACTTATTTAATTTAAAATTTTAAAATAAAATAATCGTTAAAACATTAAAGGTATTCAATTCAATAAAGCATTATTTCTTATTTTAATTGCAAATAAAACTAAAACTGCTTTTTATTTTTTTTGTTTTATGTAAATAATGTGAATTAGTAGCGTTCGAATTTCAGAAATACTAATTTTGATAATGTAATCATTAAAAACGCATCTATGAAGAAAATAGGTTCCGTCAATGGTTCTTTTAAATTTATTTTTCAGGTTCTAGCAGGATAGTGGAGCGCCACATTTCACGCTCATAATAACAGCATTTTTTAATAAACACTTTAGTATTAGATGGATTGTTTGAGGAGGTCCGGTGAAATGGCTTGCTTCTTCATCCCATACTTCACCATCAGACTTTTGTTTATGGGGGTATTTGAAAAATGTTATTTTTGAGCAACAACCCGCTACAACAGCAGATATGCAGGATAGGATTCGTCGAGAATGCGCTGCCATTCCGAGACAAACTTTGCAGAATACAGTTCGCCATTTTCAAAGGCGTTTGACAATGTGTCTTGAAACAAATGGTCGTAATTTCGAACACTTGCTTCGAGGTTAAATAAAAATTTATTTACAATAGTGAGAGGCCAGGGGACTCACTATAATCAAGCACCCCGAACAGTGAGAGGCAAGGGGACTCACTATAATTAAGCACCCCGAACAGTGAGAGGCAAGGGAACTCACTTTAGTCAAGCACCCCGAACAGTGAGAGGCAACGGGACTCACTTTAATTAAGCACCCCCAAAGGAAACAATCCTTACTACGTCCACGTCGTTGTTTCTGGGTAGCGCAAAAAGTAAGATTAATACATCTATAACAGAAGCTTCAACGATCTTAAAGTTTCGGTTAAAAAATCATTTTGCCCTTGAGAAAAATTTTTCAGGGTTCAGGATGTGTGGGATTAGCATGCGTGGGGTAGGGAGGTGTGGGACTGGGGGGTGTGGGGTATGGTTGTGGGACCGGGGTGTAACAGTTCAGCATGTGAGGGCATGAAGTGTATGGGGTTAGGATGTGCGAGTTTGAGTTTTGTTTACTAGGATGTGTAAGTTTTGGATTTGGGGTGTGTGGGTTTCTCTATTAAGCCTACGATCTATTTGAACCAGTTTAGCCTGTGATTCATAGAAAAAAACGATTTTAAACGGACTTTTCTGAGTTTGACCTAGATTTGACCTTGAAATGACCTTGAAAAAAATTTCTCAATATGATTTTGAACGTAAAATTTCCCGCTCTTTCCGAATCCGGGGTCAAAACTAGTCTTTCCATATGAAAAAACCACTTTGACCTTGAAATAACCTCAAAGGTCAAGTTCAAGGTCAAAGACGCTAGCGCCGTTATGTGGCCCCCTTTGTCCCCTATAACTTTTGTCTTTGCTTGACCTTTGAGGTTATTTCAAGGTGAAAGTGGTTTTTTTATATGGAAACACCTAGTTTTAATCTCGGATTCGGAAAGAGCGGGAAATTTTACGTTCAAAATCATATTGAGAAATTTTTTCCAAGGTTATCTCAAGGTCAAATCTAGGGCAAACTCAGAAAAGTTCGTTTAAAATCGTTTTTTTCCATGAACTACAGGCTAAGCTGGTTCAAATTGATCGTAGGCTTAATAGAGGAACCCACACACCCAAAACTTACACATCCTAGTAAACAAAACTGAAACTCGCACATCCTAACCCCATACACTTCATGCCCTCACATGCTGAACTGTTACACCCTGGTCCGACAACCATACCCCACACCCCCCAGTCCCAGACATCCCTACCCCACGCATGCTAATCAAGCGCCCCGAACAGTGAGAGGCAAGGGGACTCACTTTAACTAAGCACCCCAAAGAAAACAATCCTTACTACGTCCACGTCATTGTTTCTGGGTAACACAAAAAGTAAGGTTAATACATTTATAACAGAAGCTTCAACGATCCTAAAGTTCCGTTAAAAAATCATTTTGCCCTTGAGAAAAATTTGTAGGGTTCAGATGAGTGGGACTGGGGGGTGTGGGGTATGGTTGTGGGACCGGAGTGTAACAGTTCAGCATGTGAGGGCATGAAGTGTATGGGGTTAGGATGTGCGAGTTAGAATTTTGTTTACTAGGATGTGTAAGTTTTGGGTTTCTCTATTAAGCCTACGATCAATTTGAACCAGTTTAGCCTGTGATTCATGGAAAAAAACGATTTTAAACGGACTTTTCTGAGTTTGACCTAGATTTGACCTTGAAATGACCTTGGAAAAAATTTCTCAATATGATTTTGAACGTAAAATTTCCCGCTCTTTCCGAATCCGGGGCAAAACTAGGTGTTTCCATATGAAAAAACCACTTTGACCTTGAAATAACCTCAAAGGTCAAGTTCAAGGTCAAAGACGTTAGCGCCATTATGTGGCCCCCTTTATCTCCTATAACTTTTGTCTGAACCATTTTTCTCTATCTAGCTTAGGTTCCGAGAAATCCGGGTGCGGCGTTTAAAATGGGCCACCGTGTATATATATATATATATATATTTATGTTTTATGTTAGTTTCCAGGTCATTCCAGATGTTTAACGTTGGTTTTGGGGACATTTGTTAGTTTTGGGGACAGTCCCTGAATCTACATATGTTTAAAGTCAGTTTTGAGGACATCGGCCCCCATAAGAGACATTATTTCTTTAGTCACTTATAGGTATGCAGTAACATGGTGTCCTGGGAACTAACGTTATACAAGTTTATATATATATATATATATATATATATATATATATATATATATATATATCATTTGTATCCTTTGAGGATTCTATTCAGAAGCATACCGATACTTTGAGGATTTATCCTCAAAGTGCCAAGGTATGAAACGGTACTTTTGAGGATCTATATTAGTACCTTCTACCCAGAGAGGGGATTATTTCTTTAGTCAAGCGCGCAAGATTCTGGCGAAAGAAACTCTAGATCCTCAAAGTTGCGGGTATGAATAATATATATATATATATATAGTTGTAAGGCTCAAAAACTACCCCTTCCACCCTCCTCTGCCCCCTCCACTCTTTTCTACGCCCTTCACTTCCCATCCACTTTTTACGGTGAAATTCTTTCAAATTTTACGTTATTTTGAAGGGTGCCCCCCCCCCCCCCGCCCCTCCACCGACCCGTCCACCTATTCCTCCACATGTAACTCATCATAGATACCTTACGTAGTCAGTTTTTTAGCGTTTTTTTATCTACTACATTTAACAGTTTTCCACACCACTACTGATGTACTGTGATGGGCGCGTGAAATTTTTGATTTTATTGTACTTAGGTGTTTTATATAATAAATAATAATAATTATATACGATAATGAGACATGCCAAAATCATATAAAATTATTGTTAGTCATTTTTTATATAATAAGCCTAAACACAACCATGGAATTCCTCGCCAATAGCCCTAAAAACCATGGGAGCGTGTCCCTCCATCCTCCTTGAATCCAACTTACCCCATCCTTCATCCACCATGGAAGATGTGAATCAATTTTCATTAATAAATTTTATTAATTTTAATTAATATGAATCAATTTATATTAACAATTTTTAATAAATGTAATGAAAATTGATTGCCAACTTTATTATATCTAATAAAATAATCAGATTATTTATATAATTATTTATATGATTATGCTTATAAGAAATTACAACATGTCTTATACTTTCGTAAAAGAGTAATATTATAAATAAAATGATTATTGATATAAATTTACAATATTTGGGTTTATTTTGATCTATATAGATTTACATACTAATATATAAAGAAAAAAAATAATAATTCGTAAAAAAATATATTTAAAAATGTAAATTAAATATCAAAAATTTCTTTCCAAACAATGTTATCAATTATTGAGGAATTTTCTGAAAGATTTTCAATAAATATATTGTTAGGATTTTTACATTGGGACAAAGCAACATATAATTGGCCATGTAAAAATAAAGGTCGTCTAATGTAAATAGCTAGAGAATTAAAACTTTGACCTTAAGATTTATTTACTGTTATAGCAAAAGCTAATACAACTGGAAATTGTTTTCTAAGAAGTGTAAACGGAAATGAAGAAGAATCTCCAGTATTTAATGTTATTCGCGGTATCAAAACTTTTTCACCGATCTTTTCACCCGTAATTATTTCGGCTTTAATATTATGATTAAATAAACCCATAATTTTTAAGCGTGTACCATTACCCATTCCTTCTGATATACTTATGATTAACATTACAATTGCATTTATTTTTAATTTCAATTCGTGTGGTGGTAGACCTTCTCTAATACTATTAAGCATTTCTATTGGGTAATTTAAGTGAATATTTTCATTTGTTTGATCAACTCCTTTGTGAGCTGCGTAATCTAAACTATAATACGTATGTGTTTTACCATGTAATTAGTTCAAAACTTTATTATTTATAAGTTTAGCATCGTCATTATGTGGAGCTAATAGTATACGATCTATGGAATTTTCGAGATTGATATCATCATAAATTTTATTACATACATTTTCAGTCTTCCATTTATTTAGAACTATAAATGGATTAATTTTACCTTCACCGAACTCTAATAAAAATGAAGCAAATTGTTTATTTTTTGAACGAATATTTCAGTTAATTTTAAAACTTTAAAGAGAGGCCGTAAATGAGAAAATTTGATTGTGTCCTGTATTATACTGTCTTTGTAACCATGTTTTAGGACTGGTAGAATTTGTCTAAAATCGCCTCCTAATACTATCAATTTATCATCAAATGGAACATCACTGTAACATATATCTTTGAGTGTTTGGTCAACAATTTCCAAAGGTTTTTTTGGGATCATTGATGCTTCATCCCAAATTTGTATTGATGATTTTATATGTATTTTTATCTTCTAGTAATTTGTACATTTTGTTATAATAATCTGTCGTGTTTATGCACACAGTGAGATTACCTTTATCTGAGGGTGTAAAAAAATATGTGGATTTTCTTTCAGAAACTTTCTAGTTGCAGTTAATTCCTTTGAAAATTGTCTATTTTTTAGTGTATTTTTAGATTATTATAACAAAATGTACAAATTACTAGAAGATCAATAAAAATCCGTTGATCAAACTACAATCGCAAGTATATAAGTATTTGTCTTCTTGGAATAACAACAAATATCTACATAAACAATACCACCCATATCAACTAACTCAGACAGATACTTGTCTCCCTAGAGCTTATGGCTTACCTAAATTTCATAAAACCGATATACCGTTAAGACCGATCATTTCAACTATTGGTAGCCCAACGCATTTCTTATCAAAAACTATTCTCAATGAATTAAAAACCTGCATACCAGTGCCACACTCACATATCGACAATAGTTTCATATTAAAAAAGAAAATAAAAGAGGTTGTTATTCCTGATGAGTATGTGTTAATATCATTAGATGTCAACTCTTTGTTTACCAACATTCCTTGTGAATCGGTTTTACAAAGTTTAGATAGACGCTTTACATACATTCACAATAATTGCAGAATTCCGTTTGATGAAATTCGGAATGCAGTTAAATTCTTATTTGATAACACCTTTTTCACTTTTAATGACACCATATATAAACAAATATTTGGCACACCTATGGGATCACCCATTTCTCCCTTATTTGCTGATATAGTCATGGAAAATCTTGAAAACGACTGTTTAGACACACTAAAAAGAAAATACAATATTGTTCCTCTCTTCTACTTTAGATATGTTGATGACATATTATTATGCATTAGAAAAGATTATTTGGAATTAACTTTAAATATTTTTAATAATTATAATGAACACTTAAAATTTACACATGAAATAGAAGTTAATAATCAAATAAACTTTTTGGATATCACCCTCATCAGATCAAACAACAAAATAATTACAAATTGGTACCAAAAACCAATGGCATCCGAAAGATTATTAAATTATAACTCTAACCACACAGTACAACAAAAAAGAAATATTATTTGTAACTTAGTGGATAGAGCGATTCTGTTATCTAATGAAGAATTCCATAATATTAACATTCGTAAAATTAGACAAATACTGTCCTTAAATGACTATCCTAAAACATTCATAGACAATTGCATTCACAACAGACTTCGCAAAATAAAATACTCCAACAAAACGACATCGTCCAACAGGGATCTCCAACCTATTGTTTCTATTCCATTCCAAGAAGAATTTTTTCATAAATGTAATAGAATTCTTTCCAAACACAATATACGCACGGTGTCACTCATCAATAAAAAACTTAATAACGTTATTAAGCTTGGGAAGGATAAACTTGAAAAAATGAATACGTGTGGGGTTGTATATAAGATCAACTGCAAGACCTGTCCTGCTACATATGTGGGAGAAACTAAAAGAGCTTTAAAAATTCGAATCAAAGAACATGAAAAAGATAAGAAAGACAAACCCATGATAGCTGTACATGCTCAAAACAATTCCCACATTATAGATTGGGAGAATACACAAATATTGGATAAAGAAGTTGATTACAAAAAACGAAAAATTTCAGAAATGATTTACATCAATAGTACAAAAAATACAGTTAACAAAACAGAGGATACACAAAATTTAAATCATGTATACAAATCGCTCTTTAACTTTCTATTATGACTTTATATATGTAAACAAACTGACTCGTATATATATAAGTAGAGATGTATATGGTTTCCCACAACATTGACTTTATTCGTTCGACGTTGCTAATAAAGTCATCTTTTATTAGCATAGATTTTTCGTTGTGGTAAGCCTGGTCTAATTATTATTGTTAATTTATTATCTCTGTTTAATTGTAAAATAAATTCTAACCATTTTGTATATCTTTTTAATAAAGCCTGAAGAGGTCAGTAATCAAGCTGACGAAACGTCGCACAAGCTACATTTGTATTTTCTTTCTACGTATTGGCCCTCACAGGATCCCACATATATTACTATTTTTCACATTAACAATGGAGGGTGCTTCTATCAACTTTAATGATAACAGAAAGCATATATACATAACTTACAACATAAAAAAAAATAAAGACTTCGATTAAAAGCACGCCCAGAATTCTGTCTTATAAACTATTAAAATAATACAAAATATCGTATTAAGTCGAGATATTATCATTGTCAAAGGATTGACGAGTTACTGAGTCAAAATGAAAACAAAGCGGTGCATTTATAAACAGAGTATGAACGAGTGTATAAAGATATAGTTGGTACATAATATGTCAACATTTCAAAATAAATAACAGGTATTAACGATGAATTTGAAAACTTTTTAGAGAGTATTTATACATGTTTTTAAGATAACAAATATCTAATTTTCTATTGATATTATTAGTATGCAGAAAAATATGGATCATCTCAGAAAACTCTCGTCTAAACTTATTTTTTTCGGTATCTAAAACTTGAACTTTATTGAAGTCGAAACTATGTTTATATGTGTGACAGTGAGTTGCTATGACAGATCTCTCATCTTTCATTTTAACCGATCTATCGTGTTCATAGATGCAGTTTCTTAAGTTTCTACTGGTTTGTCCAATATAAGACGCATTACAGTCAATACAGTTAATTCTGTAAACAACTCCACCCTTATCGTGATTATCTAATGAATCTTTACCGAGTTTTATGAGATTATTAAATTTACTATTTAAACTATTAATTAAAATAATATTATTTTTGTGTAATATCTTCTTAAATTGTGAATACAAGGATGGAATATACGGCAAAGCTAAAATGGGTTTACAAGGAGAACGATGAATAGCAGTAATGACAGTTTATTGGCACCACTATTTAAATAAGATAAACGTTTTTTGATGCATTTATTAATAAAAGTTAAAGGACAGTTGTTAGCAATTAAACATTTTTTGATAAAAGAAATGAGAAGGGCTTCTCATCGTGAGCCTCAACGTCGACTACTAATAAAGAAGTTTACACAAATATATGGCTTGTCGCGATCATTTATTAGATTAAACAATGAATTACCTGCGGGCATTTCCTACATATGAATTACTGAATTTTGCAATTATATATGGTGGATTTCCGGATTTGAATATTAGGATTGCTGGATTCGACGATTTCGAATCTGAACTCAGATTTTAAAAATTTGAAAAGGCTGGAAATATTTAAATAATACTGGATTTTGCTAAAATTTGTATACAGGGTGTTTCTGGATTCGCTGATTACGAATCTGAACTCAGATTTTCAGAATTCAAAATGGCGGATCGAAGATAGAGGCCAAATATTCAAATATTACTAGATATTGCTGAAAATTATATGTACCGGATTTCTGGATTGGATGATTACGAATATGAACACATATTTTGAAAATTCAAACTGGAAGACCCAAGATGGGTAACAAAAATTGAAATTTTACTCGATTTTGCTAAAAATTGTATATAGTGGGTTTCCAGATTCGCTGATTAGGAATCTGAACTCAGATTTTAAGAATTCAAAATGGCGGATCGATGATGCTGGCCAAATATTGAAATATTACTGGATTTTGGTAAAAATTGTATACATGGGATTTCTGGATTTGATGATTACGATACTGACCTCAGATTTTGAAAATTCGAAATGGCAGCAACATATTTAAGGGGGTGTCAAACTCAATTTTTACCGACCGAGCAAAAAATATATTGTTTTTAATAGAAAAAAAAAATATAACGATATATGAAAAATAATGAGTGCATTGCCCTCCGTAATTACATTATTAATCATTCTGCAAAATGCCAAGTCAATATTCAAAAGCGTCTAAGAATGGCATTTGAACGAAAATTTCGTTCAAATGCCATTCTCAGATGCCTTAAAATATCGACGTGAAACTTTGCAGAATGATTCATAATGTCATTACGGAGGGCAATGCACTCATGATTATGCATAATATTAAAAAAAAAAAAATAGATTATTGTACCATATGAGTAATATGTAGCATCGCGAGATTCGCGAGTCGGCGACGGCAGCGACGGCAGCGGCCAGCGGCGCGGCCTTGCCCGTGTGTGTGTACGCGCATGCGCTGCTGGCTGCAGCACAGCTGAGCTGTCCATCGCCGATGCCTGGGCCTAGGACCTCCGGAAGGCGGTCCCGTGTTGCCGCCACCACCTTCGCCGCCACCTTCGCCACCTGTGCCCTCCTCTATCCATTGGTGCTTATCGCTTATATTGGTGTCATCGGTGTGCCTGCCGCCTGGACCGCTCGCAGACGGCGCAGCCTGGAGCGCCGCATCAGCCATCCACCTCGCAGACCGTAGCGTCCGTACCGCACTGTGTGCGTGCACACCCAACGGACCGTGCCGCTTGGACTTGGCCCCGCCGTAAGACAGAAAAGTAAGTCATTCAAGAATTTATTCATTTTACGGTGTTGTTATTTGTACGACAGATCTGTCGTACAAATAACCTATAACCCACTTAGAAACGTGTAAAAATCACTGTTTTGAAAGTCTGACATGGAAGGGACTATTATTTCTTTAGTTAAGCGGCAATCCTTGCCTATTTTTTTCTTTAATCAAGCGTCAATTCTTCGGCTAAAGAAAATTGAAGGTTAGGTTCTACGTATATATAGGTATACCTATCTAGCAATCTGGCGTATAAATAACAACGGCCAACTATAGATTTAATGCGCTTTTTCGACTTTTCATTTCAAAGATCCCTTTCCATTCTCTACAAATATTTCAAACTTTACACACACTATGTAATACATGCTGAGAGACTGTTTATCAAGTTTAAGATCTAAATAATTAGCAAGTGAGGAGATATTGCAATTTGTATGCTCTTTTTAAGAAATGTTCAAGTAAAAAAGTTATTTCCCCTACACTGGCTGATTGAAAAGATCTAAATTTAATATACAGTGCCTCAGCATGCATTGCATTTGTGAGAACATTCTGGTAAACTATGAGAAAGAGTGAGGAGGTTTTTGTCGCAAATGCACATGCGGCTTTTTGACATTTCGTTCCACAGATCCCTTTCCATTCCCTACAAGTATCTTAAACTTTCCATACATAATGGAATACATGCTGAGGGGCAGTTTATCAAGTTTCAGATCTACATAATTAGTAAGTCTGGAGATATTGCAATTTTTGTGCTTTTTCAGGAAATTTTTAAGAAAGAAAAGTAATTTCCTCCAAACTGGCTGATTGAATAGATCTGAAACCTAATATACAATGCCTCAGTATGTACTGGATTGTGTGTAAACATTCTCACACACTTTAAGCGAGGGTGAGGAGGCCTACATTGGAAATGCACACGCGCTTTTTCGACTTTTCATTTCAAAGATCCCTTTCCATTCTCTACAAATATTTCAAACTTTACACACACTATGTAACACATGCTGAGGTATTGTTTATCAACTTTCAGATCTAAATAATTAGCAAGTGTGGAGATATTGCAATTTGTATGCTCTTTTTAAGAAATGTTCAAGAAAAAAGTTATTTCCCGTACACTGGCTGATTGAAAAGATCTAAAATTTAATATACAATGCCTTAACATGTATTGGATTGCGTGTTAACATTCTGGTAAGCTTTGAGCAATGGTCAGGAGATCTTAGTTGGAAATGCACTTGCGCTTTTTCGACTTTTCAGTCCAAAGATCCCTTTCCATTCTCTCAACATATCTTAAACTTTACACACACCGTGCAATACATGCTGAGGGACAGTTTATCAAGTTTCAGATCTACATAAATAGCAAATCTGGAGATATTGCAATTTTTGTGCTTTTTCAGGAAATTTTTAAGAAAGAAAAGTGATTTCCTCCAAACTGGCTGATGGAGTATATCTGGAACTCAATATGCAATGCCTCAGCATGCATTGCATTGTATGAGAACATTCTGGTAAACTATGAGAAAGTGTGAGGAGGTTTTTGTCGCAAATGCACATGCGGCTTTTCGACAATTCGTTCCAAAGATCCCGTTCCATTCCCTACAAGTATCTTAAACTTTCCATACATAATGGCATACATGCTGAGGGACGGTTTATCAAGTTTCAGATCTACATAATTAGCAAGTCTGGAGATATTGCAATTTTTGTGCTTTTTCAGGAAATTTTTAAGAAAGAAAAGTAATTTCCTCCAAACTGGCTGATTGAGTAGATCTGAAACCTAATATACAATGCCTCAGCATGTACTGGATTGTGTGTAAACATTCTCATAAACTTTAAGCGAGGGTGAGGAGGTCTACATTGGAAATGCACACGCGCTTTTTCGACTTTTCATTTCAAAGATCCCTTTCCATTCTCTACAAATATTTCAAACTTTACACACACTATGTAATACATGCTGAGGGATATTGCTTATCAAGTTTCAAATCTAAATAATTAGCAAGTGTGGAGATATTGCAATTTGTATGCTCTTTTTAAGAAATGTTCAAGAAAAAAAGTTATTTCGCCTACACTGGCTGATTGAAAAGATCTAAAATTTAATATACAATGCCTCAACATGTATTGGATTATGTGTTAACATTCTGGTAAACTTTAAGCGAGGGTGATGAGGTCTTAGTTGGAAATGCACATGCACTTTTTCGACTTTTCATTCCAAAGACCCTTTCCATTTTCTACAGATATCTTAACTTTCCATCTATCTACTCCCTCTGTTTCTGGCAGGTCGATACTGCTATCCTCATTCCTATACTGCTTAACACTTTATTAATATATTCTGTTTTGCCCTAGGCGAAGAGCTCCTGCAGAAGACAACACGTCTTCATATAATTCTACTCTCCTCCAGGGCAGCCAACACAACTACCACGTCCTGAAAACATCAGCTAGACAAACATATCGTAGAAGTGAGAGCGAAGGTGTATATAAATATAGTTTGATCTCCTGTGCCAGACTCGAGTAAGTATTTCACTTCGGATTTGGACTTTATCTTGTAGTACAGCCGAACCTAGTCTCCAACTTTCCATCGGTCTACTCCTCTGTTCCTGGCAGTTCGATACTGCTATCCTCATCTCTACTCCTTAATACATTATTAATATATTTTGTATTGTCCTAGGTGAAGAGCTCCTGTAGAAGACAACAAGTCTTCATATAATTCTACTCTTCTCGAGGACAGCCAACGCAACTACCACTTCCCGAGGACATCACCTAGGCGAACACAACGGAGAAGGGAGGGCGAAGGTGTAGTTGAATGTAGTTCGCGCTTCCGTGACAGACTCGAGTAAGTACTTCATTTCGGATTTGGACTTTATCCTGTAGTATAGCCGAACCTAGCCTCCAACTTTCCATCTGTCTACTCCTCTGTTCCTGGCAGTTTGATACTGCTCTCCTCATCCCCACTGCCTAAAACATTATTAATATATTTTGTTTTGCTCTAGGCGAAGAGCTCCTGCAGAAGACAACAGGTCTTCATATCATTCTACTCTCCTCGAGGGCAGCCAACGCAACTACCACTTCCCGAGGACATCACCTAGGCGGACACGACGGAGAAGGGACGACGAAGGTATACTTGAATGTCTGCGCTCCCGCGACAGACTCGAGATGTAGTCTAGGCGCCAGGGGGTTTCCGTGGCCGATGGATGTCCACACTTCCACCAAAGCTTTTCTTACGTATTTTTGACTGCTGATTCTGAATTTCGAAGGTGGAACGTCGCCAGACTGTTAGTTTTTTGTTATTAACAATTTAATTGTTTAAATTGCTGCCAAATCAATATGATTAATTATAACTGAATCGTAACTGCCTAAAACTGTAGTAAATTGATCTAGAATATGCTCGTTTTTTCAGAATTGAAAAATTTTGATTAGAACCCGAATTATTGCAAATTTAGTGCAATAAGTCGCGAATTCGAGAGCAAACGTGCATAATTCTAGATCAATTTACTACAGTTTTAGACAGTTAGGATTCAGTTATAATTAATCATATTGATTTGGCCGCAGTTTAAACAATTAAATTGTTAATAACAAAAAACTAACATTCTGGCGACTGTCCACCTTCGAAATTCAGAATCAGCAGACAAAAATACGTAAGAAAAGCTTTGGTGGAGGCGTGGACATCCATCGGCCACGGAAACCCCCCTGGTGCCTAGACTAATGTCAGTATTTAGGGCACACCTGATTTTTAGGTACGAATTATATCTCCCCAAAAAGTAACAGTTTTCTGCGGGTGCACACGGAAAGAAAACTCTTACTGCTACAGTTAAAACGGCTTACTCGTGGAGTACAGGAGTTCCTTTACTATATAAGTAAGGTGGTTTTAGCAATTTTAGTAAGGGACCCATACTTTTACGGTATGTTGCTTTTCGTACTACAACAATTACACAATTATACGATCGTTGGATCAGCGGCATATACCGACGTAACAGCGTCACACGATTTTAGTATACATTGCTTCCACCTTCAATTGTAAGGGAGAAATACTATAGCGGTAACGGTTGCTACCTGCTAATACGGAAATGACAACTATTATAAGGAAGTGTTACTTATCGATAATTGAAAGCATCGAATGCGTCGTCTAGGTCTTTGAGGTGGTCAATGATGGAGTCGAGGTGATGCGCTCCGAAGTTTTTTGCGTTTAGATCCCAGGACGCATCTAATACGTAGTCAAAGTGTTCGGGGTAGCCGATGATGATGTCTAGGTCGTGCGCTCCGTAGTTTTTTGTCTCTAGATGTTGGAACGTATCAAATGCGTGGTTTAGGTCTTTGTGGTAGCCGATGATGGAGTCTAGGTTTTTGCATTAAAATATCAGGGCGCATCTAATACGCAGTGCAGGTGTTCAGGGTAGCCGATGACGAGGTCTAGGTGGTGCGCTTTGTAGTCTTTTGCGTTTGGATATCAGGGCGTATCTAATACGTGGTCCAGGTCTTCGGGGAAGCCGGTGACGATATTTAGGTGGTGCGCTCCATAGTTTTTGGCTAATAGGTGTTGGACATGTCAAAACTTAAAGTATTACTAATCACGTAATTTTATACTGTAAGTAAAAATCGTGATTATAAATAAATACTTATTCGAACGTAATTACGTTCAAATTGACATGTGTTTGTAATAAAAAAATAGTAAATATTAAAATGCGTATAGGCGAAATACGCACAATTATTCATAATAAATAATGCGTATATGCGAAATGCGCACAATTATTTATCATACAAAAATGCGTATAGGCGAAATACGCACAATTATTTATAATAAAAAATTCGTACAAGCGAAATACGCACAATTATTTACAATATCAAAAATATGTATAAGCGAAATACGCACAGTTGTTTATAATGCAAAAATGCGTATAGACGAAATACGCACAATTATTAGTTATAAGGAAAGGTATATGGGCGAACATATTTAATTATAACAGAAAAGAATTACAATTACATGAGTTTATTTAGTTATCTATTTATAAGAAACTAGATGTCTTGACATAAAATTAATTCTTTTCCGTTTTTTTCAACAAAACTCATAAAATTTGAAAAGAAGCTAAAGAAACTTATGAGCCTAGCTCAATGAAATTATAGTAGCTCTACTTTTGCCAATCATTCAGTAGCATGACAAGTATAATGCAAAGTAATTATTAATGACAATACTTCTCTAATAATACAAATTTTGTTAAAATGTTCAATTTGCAGTTATGCGTTTATATGATGGAAGGTGTATATTTTAAAATGCGGATCAACTTATATACCATACTCAGGTTCATTTGAAGTTCAACCCTTGGTCTCAAATTTTGTTACACCCTCCTGTTGTTTCAGGTAATGGGATATTTCACGTGAAGTCAGCAGCTCAAAATTTTAAAATCCCTCAAAACTCGTTTTCTTTTAGTTTTTATGAACAAAAAATGTTCCTCAAATATTAGGTCGATATTTGCAAAAATAAAAAAGCTATGCAATATTGAAAATTCAATTTTTTTGCAATTTTTGGTTAAAATCCAAGTTTATTCATTTTTTAACTGAAAATCTTGAAACTTTTTGTATAGTACATTGATTGGCAAAAGGTTTGCATTTTTCTGTAGAATGTGCCAGTATTTATTTTATGACCCTTTTTGAAAGTCTCTGATTGGCTGCTTCTTAGTATACCTTCATCAAAGGATATTGAGGCTGCGGCCAAATATTCTTTATTCGACAAATTTTTTTTGTATTCTTCTTCGAAAACCCTTCAAAATGCTTTTTATCAATACTGGCCGAGCATAGGGAAAAAAGTTACAATTTTTGAAATATCAAGAAAAATCCATAATTTCAATTTTTGATAACATGATTAATGAAACTGAATATTATTCATACATCTTATGGCATGGACCGTACCACTGAATTTTGTTAGAGCATCAAATAGAACATTAGAAATATCTATTTTCAATAATATTAGGCTTACACAATAAGCGATACCTAATTATGAATGAAATTATCAGTCTGTTGCCTGATTTCATTTTGACAGCTTTATAATAATTAACCTCTATAGCTTAATTTATTATTAATTCATAATTAGGTATTGCTTATTGTGTAAGCCTAATATTATTGAAAATAGATATTTCTAATGTTCTATTTGATGCTCTAACAAAATTCAGTGGTACGGTCCATGCCATAAGATGTATGAATAATATTCAGTTTCATTAATCATGTTATCAAAAATTGAAATTATGGATTTTTCTTGATACTTCAAAAAATTGTCACTTTTTTCCCTTTGCTCGGCCAGTATTGATCAAGAAAAGCATTTTGAAGGGTTTTCGAAGAAGAATACAAACAAAATTTGTCGAATAAAGAATATTTGGCCGCAGCCTCAATATCCTTTGATGAAGGTATACTAAGAAGCAGCCAATCAGAGACTTTCAAAAAGGGTCATAAAATAAATACTGGCACATTCTACAGAAAAAATTCAAACCTTTTGCCAATCAATGTACTATACAAAAAGTTTCAAGATTTTCAGTTAAAAAATGAATAAACTTGATTTTAACCAAAAATTGCAAAAAATTGAATTTTCAATATTGCATAGCTTTTTTATTTTTGCAAATATCGACCTAAAATTTGAGGAACATTTTTTGTTCATAAAAAACTAAATAGATTGAAATTTGTTTAAATTTCAATAAACAATTAAACCCTCAACCAAAAAATAAAAACCAAATCTAAACTATCTCTTGGTAGAAATTTTGTAAAGTATATCCAGAATATGTACAAAAAAGTGCAGTACTGTGCCACAAAATTTCAGATGCAGGTAATATTTTGAAAATCATAATATTAAATTGGACTCCATCATCGGCCATCTAAACACCTAGACCTCGCATCCGACCTGTCCCTTCACCTGGACACAAAAACCTACGGAGCGCACTACCCGAACTCCATCATCGGCCGTCTGGAACACCTAGACCTCGCATCCGATCTGTCAAAACACCTGGACACAAAAGTCTACGAAGCGTATCATCAGCCGCCTGGAACAGCTAGACCTCGCATTCGAGCTGTCCCGACACCTGGACTCAAAAACCTACGAAGCGCACTACCCGGACTCCATCATCGGCCATCTGAAACACCTAGACCTCGCATTCGATTTGTCTTGGTCTCTAGACACAAAAACCTACGGAGCGCATCACGTAAACTCCATCATCGTCCACCTGGAACGCTCAGACCTCGCATACGATCTGTTCCGACATCTGGACACAAAAATCTTCGGAACGCATCACTTACACTCTATCACCGGCCACCTGGAACAGCTAGACCTCGTAATCGAGCTGTCTCAACACCTGGGTACAAAAACCTATGGAGCGCATAACCCGGACTCCATCATCAGCCATCTAAACACCTAGACCTCGCATTCGATCTGTCCCTTCACCGGGACACAAAAACGTACGAAGCGCACTACAATTTTTAAGAAAGCATTTGCAATCATGCGAGGCGACGTCCTGAATTTTGAAATGTCAATAATAACTGAGACTATATAATAAAGTGATGAATCTGCATCTCATTATTATAAGAAATGTGTATAGGCGAAATGCGCACATTTGTTTATAATAGAACATGTGTATAGTCGAAATACACAAAATGATTTATTATAAAATGCGTGTAGGCAAAATGCACACGATTACTAACACTGAAAAGTGCATATAAGCGAAATACGCATAATTATTTATAATAAAACATGTGTATAGGCGAAATACACCAAATTATTTATTATAAAATGCGTATAGGCGAAATGCGCACAATTAATAACACTGAAAAGTGCTTATAAGCGAAATACGCATAATTATTTATAATAAAACATGTGTATAGGCGAAATACACCAAATTATTTATTATAAAATGCGTATAGGCGAAATGCGCACAATTAATAACACTAAAAAGTGCGTACAAGCGAAATACGCATAATTATTTAGAATAAAATATGTGTATCGGCGAAATACACCAAATTATTTATTATAAAATGCGTATAGGCGAAATGCGCAAAATTATTTGTAATAAATATGCGTATATATGTGAAATACGCACTATTATTAACAATAAAAATGCGTATACGCAAAATACGGATAATTAATTATAAAAAGAAATACGTATACGCGAAATACGTACAATTGTTTGTAATAAAAAAACGCGTATCTTTAATATTTTTGAAATATATAGCGCCATCTATGTTAAAATCTATTACGATTTTCCAGAGATGGCGCTTGTGTCATATTTCATCAATAGTATGTACTTCCTACCTTACCGACCTATGGGTCGGTCAAATCGCAGAATGGAGTTTGACACCCCCTTAAATAATATTGGTTTTTCCTAAAAATTGTATATAGAGGGTTTCTAAATTCGCTGATTAGGAATCTGAACTCAGATTTTAAGAATTCAAAATGGTGGATCGATGATGCTGGCCAAATATTGAAATATTACTGGATTTTGGTGAAAATTGTATATATGGGATTTCTGGATTCGATTATTACGAATCTGAACTAAAATTTAAAAAATTTTAAATATCGGCAAAATATTTAATTAACACTAGATTTTGCTAAAAATTGTGTGTAGGGGGTTTCTAGATTCGCTGATTGCGAACTTGAACTCAGATTTTCAGAATTTAAAATGGCGGATCGAATATGAAGGACAAATATTGAAATATTGCTGGATTTTGCTGAAAATTGTATGTACGCGATTTCTGGATTGGATGATTACGAATCTGAACTCAAAATTTGAAAATTGTAAATGGCGGATCGAAGATGTCGGCCACTATGTAGGGGGTTTCTAGATTCGCTGATTGCGAACCTGAACTCAGATTTTCAGAATTTAAAATGGCAGATCGAATATGGAGGAAAAATATTGAAACATTATTGGATTTTGCTGAAAATTGTATATACTTGATTTCTGGATATGATTATTACGAATCTGAACTCAGATTTTAAAAATTCAAAATGGCGGGAAATATTTAAATAATACTGGATTTTGCTTAAAATTGTGTATAGGACGTTTCTAGTTTCGCTGATTACGAATCTGAACTCAGATTCTCAGAATTCAAAATGGCGGATCGAAGATGGAGGCCAAATATTCAAACATTGCTGGATTTTGCTGAAAATTGTATGTACCGGATTTCTGGATTGGATCATTACGAATCTGACCTCTCATTCTAAAAATTCAAAATGGCAGCCAAATCTTGAAATATTACTGGATGTTGCTGAAAATTGTATATAGTACGTGATTTCTGGTTTCGCTTATGACGAATCTGAACATATGTTTTAAAAATTCAAAATGGTGGACCCAAGATGGCTAATAAAAATTTAAATTCAACAAGATTATATAAAAAATTCTATATAGTGGGTTCCCAGATTCGCTGATTTGGAATCTGAACTCAGATTTTGTAAATATGAAATGGCGGCCAAAAATTGAAATATTACTGAATTTTGCTGAAAAATTAGTCTATAACCAATAAATAACAAAGAAAATCAGAGCTGACGCAACGAAACTACATATAAATTATGTATTATTTTATTAAATACAAATATAATTACTATTTTAAAAATTCATAAATGTTAAGAATAATTTTTTTAAAAGACATTACAGAAAATTTTAAAGAAAAAATAAATGTTTCACGATTTTATGTAATAGTAGATTATTCTTATTCATTATTATTAATATTTATCTCCAATAATGGGGGTTAGCGAGCGGCGCGAGCAGGAAGCGAAGCCCCCCTAGTATATATATATATATATATATATATATATATATATATATATATATATATATATATATATATATATATATATATATATATATATATATATACATTTCGGTAACCGGTACTTTTGAGGATCTATAGATTTTTTTCTCCAGAGTTCGTATATGCTTGACTAAAGAAATAACTCCCTCTCTGCGTTGAAGGTATTAATATAAATCTTCAAAAGTACCGTTTCATACCGAAGGAATTTTGAGGATGTCCTCAAAAGTCCGAAAAATCCTCGAAGTATCGAATCCGTGCTGACATAGATCCTTAACGCTGCATTTGATATATATATATATATTTCGGTACCGGTACTTTTGAGGATCTATAGATTTTTTTCTCCAGAGTTCGTATATGCTTGACTAAAGAAATAACTCCCTCTCTGCGTTGAAGGTATTAATATAAGTCCTCAAAAGTACCGTTTCATACCGAAGGAATTTTGAGGATGTCCTCAAAAGTCCGAAAAATCCTCAAAGTATCGAATCCGTGCTGACATAGATCCTCAACGCTGCATTTGATATAAATATATACATATATATATATATATTAGGGTGTCCGTTATTTCTAGAATTGGAAAATTCTAAAAGTGCCCATTGAATTTCAAAAATATATACCAAAAAATAGGAGAAATGTTCAGCCGCACACTGTAGAACTACAAATGACGTGCCGCCGAGCACATGAATTTTTGAAATTTTGACAATTTTCCAAAATCGGTTTATTTGTAGAGGTGGCTATTTTATTGTGCGCTAAGCCGTCTAAATGGTGGATAAGACTTGGAAATATCATCCACTGTCAATTTTACTTAGTTTTGTTATGTAGAAATAATTTTTTGTCCATTTGGTATAGGTCACAATAAGCAAACAGTAAAAAGAAATAGCGTTTTTCGCAATTCATCATATCTAAATCCCGGAAAAGCCCTTTTTTGTACCACAGTGTTTGAGTAAGCCATAATTATATGTGAGTAAACATGCTGTGGGTGTTAAAATAAATTTAATTCACACACAGAAGTAAATTGAAAGTAGAAATTATATTCACAAAAGTCACTTCTTAAATAAATTACAAATTTGGTTCATAAATACATTTCAACGTCGACTAATAAATTCAAAATCTGTTCAATAATTAACATAAATTACAAAGGGAGTTTAAATTACATTTATTTGAATAAGTTGTAGGTGAGTAGTGTGTCAGCAATTCCAAAATATGAGTGCTGTCAATAATGGAGTAGTAGTCTCTCACTAGAGACAACTAACCTGTGATATTTGAGTATGTTTTCGAGTGTAATGAGATTGTCCGTTAAGAGTTCCTTGAGTTTTTCCTTAAATTCCCTCCTGGGCTCACGCACAATGAAGCTGTCAAAAATGAGGAATGGCAAACAATTGTAATTGAATTGCTGCCTTGAGTTTTGCTAATTCACACATGCTCACTGTTACACTTGCCGCCGGTGCCAACACGTGGTTAGCAACATAACCTCTAGTATGGTGAGAGTTTTTACCTTGCAATAGAGTCGATTTTACTAATCGACGTTGCACCTTGAGTAGTGCGTGAGTGAGGAGTGATGTGAGTTTTCAGTGAGAGATTGAGTAGAGCCTGTTTGAGTTGATCCAGTGTTGAGTTGAGCCAGTGAAAAACTTGAGAACAACCGATGAGATTTTGCAGGTGCGCAGCGGAGAGATGCTCTTCGTGGCACGACTGATGAAAAAGAGAGAGAGGCCTTGATCCACTTCCTTCTTCTTGGTCTTGACGATTCACTTCGCGAATCAAACTAATTCCTCTCACATTTACATGTGAGAGCGCAAGAGAGACCGAAATACCGCGAATATACCTTGTTAATCAGTGTGGCGTCCCGGCTGTTCCGCGGGAAGGCTGCGAGGTGCTGCCGCGCCGTGGCAGCGCCGTGAGTCGTGCCGAGCTGAGTGTAACCGCGGGAATTCAAATTATTGAATTCCCAAACATTCCGCCCGCCATCAACCGCCAGATTGATTTAATTTCCGACTGGCACTGGCAAGATGGCGAGTTTTGCAATTGGGCGGGTGAGTTGAGTGGTGGCCGTCTTTATTGTTACAACTCTGGTGAGATTGTCAGTTCCAGGATGAAGTTGAGTGACTCTTGCGAGTGGCCACTTGCTTGGTGGTGAGTGTTCATCCGTGAGTAGTACCATGGAACCCACTTTTATCTCATGAGAGGGATGATGCCATTTTGAAATTGATTGAAGCCGTTGAAGGTATTGAGTTGACCCATGCTTCCAAAATTGCTGAGTGATCTGTTGAATGAGTTGCCATTTGGAAAGCCTTGATTCGTTGAGATTTAATAAGCTTGGTTCAGGCACTGAGTTCAATGCCTTGCCGATGAGAAAATGTCCGGGTGTGAGTGCATTGACATCTTCTGGGTCTTCACTGAGTGGTTCTAGCAGCCCTGAGTTGAGTAATGCTTCTATTTGAGTGAGCAAGGTCGCTGAGGCTTCAAAGGTGAGTTGAGTGTCCCCAATGGTCCGTCGCAGGTGAAATTTGACTGATTTCACTACTGCTTCCCACTTGCCTCCCATGTGAGGTGCAGCAGGTGGGTTGAATATCCATTGGGTTCCCTCGTTGGCTAGTGAGTTGTACAATATTGAGTTTTCATGTTGGTGTTGAGAGAATAGAGTCTTCAGTTCCCTTGCTGCTCCGATGAAGTTCGTTCCACAGTCTGAGTATAGTTTGGAGGGTATCCCTCTCCTTGAGGTGAACCGTCTATATGCCGCTAAGAAACCGTCCGTTGAGTAGTCACTGACCAGTTCTAGGTGAACAGCTGACGTTGAGAAGCACACAAAGATACACATTCAGCATTTGTATGTTTTGGATCCACGTCCTTTCCATGAGTTAATGGTGATTGGCCCGGCGTAATCGATCCCAGTGTGAGTGAAAGGTGGTGATGGGGTGACCCTGGCCACGGTTAATTGCCCCATGAGTTGCTGAGCCCGTTGAGTCCGATACCTTGCACAAGTCACACACTTTAAAATATGTGACTTGACCGGTGCTCTGCCTCCGATTATCCAAAATTCCTGCCGAGTGTGTGCCAGAGTGAGTTGAGCGCCACCGTGCAGAGTTGAGAGATGAGCGTTCCGAATGATCAGTGTGGTGAGTTGACTGCTCCGTGGTATAATTGCTGGGTATTTTGAGTGATGATCGTGTTGAGTTTTTTGAAGCCGCCCTCCTACTCGAACAATTCCTGTTGAGTCTATGTAGGCAGTCAATCGGTTGAAGACATGGTGTCTTGGGATTTGAGAATTTTCCAGCATAGCAATTTCTGAGTGTCAATGAACCTGCTGAATTTTCTTGACCCAAAAGAGTTTTGCCTTGATGAGTAAATCCGTAGTGAGTTTCGATTCATGGTGAGTTTTTCCTTTAGCCTTAAATCGATCACATGCGAGCATTACCCATCCAGTTATTCTTATGAGTTGAGTGAGTGATGAGTAATGATCGATGATGTCCCACATTTTGCTTGAGTTTGACTTGGCTGCGGTGAGTGTGACCTTCGCCCTCATTTCTGGAAGGTTGGTTTCTTGGATAAAGGTTGCTTGAGAAGGCCAAGCTGATTCTTCCTGGTAGAGCCAACTTGGTCCATGCCACCATAAGTGATGCTCTCTGAGTTGTAAAGTGAGTAATCCGCGCGAGGCACAATCCGCTGGATTGTCTGCTCCAGGCACATGTCTCCATTGTGCTGTTGGAATGAGTTCTTGAATTAAGGCAACTCTATTTCCAACAAAGTCCTTCCATTTTGAGGGGTGTGAGCGTATCCATGTGAGTGCTACCTTTGCGTCTGTCCATAAATGTATGCGTGAGATTGGCAATCGTGAGTAGTCCAAAACATGTTTTGCCAGCTTAATGAGTAGTACTGCCGCTCCCAATTCCAATCGTGGGATTGACAGTCGTTTGAGTGGTGCCACCTTTGTTTTGGAGATTAGAAATGATGATGTTGAGTGAGAGTTTGGTGTTGTAGATTTAATGTATAGAACTGCAGCCATTGCTTGTTGTGAAGCATCCGAGAAGCCATGAAGTTCTACAATTGAGTTTTCCTGAATTCCTAACCACCTGGGTAGGGCGATTGTCTTCAGGTGAGTGAGATCTTCTCGGATGTGCAGCCATTTCTTCACGATTGAGATTGGCAAAGCTTCGTCCCAAGAAAGCTTGTGTAGCCACAGTTCTTGTAGGAGGATTTTTTATGTGATTATGACCGGTGAGATTATTCCAATGGGATCGTATAGTTGAGATACTTCTGACAGTATAATCCGTTTTGTTATCATTTCCTGAAGAGCTGGCAGAGTTGTTCTGAATGTGAGTTTGTCCGAGTTTGGGAGCCAGTTCATCCCGAGTATATTTGTCGCGCAATCATCTAAAAGCACAGCTTCTTCAGCTGTTGGCTCTTTGAGAAATTCCTTGAGGAAGCCGGATGAGTTTGACTTCCATTTTGCTAATGGAAAGCCGCCCGCCTTGCATAGTGCGGTTAACTGCTTGGCCTTGACAAATAGAAGTTTCTTTGATGCAGCTCCACCGAAGATGTCATCCACATACCTTCCGAATAGGAGCGATTCAATGGCAAGTGGATAGTTGTCTCCTTCATCCTTTACCAGCTGAAGAAGTGTCCGAATTGCTAAATAAGGAGCTGCTCGTGTTCGATAGGTGACTGTAGTCAAATGGAAGTGAGTGAGTTGACCCGTTTCATCTACCCACAAAATGCGTTGTAGATTCCAATCTTGAGGGTGAACCTTGATCTGACGATACATTTTTGTAATGTCAGTTGAGAAGACAAATGGGTGAGTTCGAATCCAGATGAGAACATCCACAATGTTGGGTGAGAGATTAAGTCCAGTATGCATGATGTCGTTGAGTGAGTTTCCATTTGTTGTGAGTGGTGAACCGTTGAATACTGCTCTGAGTTTTGTCGTTAAACTATCTTCTCGTAATACTCCATGGTGAGGAAGATAGTAAGATGGTTTGGCGGAGATTTCCTGTTGAGGGATCTGCACCATGTGGCCCAATTTGCAGTATTCATCCATGAAAGCGTAGTACCTTTCCTTATAGATGCTTTCTTGATTGCATTTTGTGAGTATTCTCCTGAGGCACGCTTGAGCTTTTCCAAATGAGTTTCCAAGTACGTCTGCAGATTTTGTGAGAGGTAATCTGACTTGGTAACGTCCATGAGTATCTCTCGTGTGAGTGTCAACAAAGTGTTGTTCACACAATGCTTCTTCCTTGTTGAGTTTGACTGCAGACGCTGGCGGTGGTTCTTCTTGAACCCAAAAGCGTGTGAGTAGTTCCTGCAAATCTTCAGTGTTGAGTGAGGCCGTTGTATGATGGACTACCTTGGATTGCACAGCTGAGTTTGATGGACCTATTAGCAGCCAACCGAAAATTGACAATTGTGCGACAGGTTCAATCGCACTCCTCTTTATTAGGTTCGGTTTGATGATTTGGCCGTAATAGTCCGCTCCGATAAGTACATCTACTGGTTGAGGTTCTCTGTATGTTGCCACTGACGTTGCTCACATTCTTCTGATGGTAATAGTGTTGAGACTTGGCGTATAATATGAGCTGTGATCCGAAACGTGAGATTTTTGTAGATGGTGCGTAAGGTGAGTTGAGCCTTTCCGAGAGTTTTTGTTGATTGCGTGCCGCCAACTCCAAGGATTGGTATAGTTGAGTGTTGCCGCTTAATGTTGAGTAAATCCACAGAATCCTTGGAGATGAATGAGAGTTCCGAGCCTGAGTCAATGAGTATTCTTAATTTATGAGATGTCACCGGTGAGTCGTACCATGCCAATGCAGTTGCAAGTAAAGTGAGTTGAGGAGTTGAGTAATCATGTTGAGTTTGACCGTGATGTAAGATGATGGCGCCGTTGTCCTAATTTTGAATTGATCCGGATGCTGAGTTGGTTTGAGTTTTCCTTTCAGGGTCTCTTGGCCCATGAATCATGGTGTGATGATTTCCATTGCAATGCCTGCACTTATATTGTGACATGCAGTTCTTGGCTGAGTGCAGACCGAGGCAGTTATCGCACAGCGGCTTCTTCATTACAAATTTTCTCCGTTATTGTTCAGTCAGCAGTTTGAACTTTTGACAAGCCACAATAAAATGCGAGTCACCACAATACGTGCATGGATGTTGAGCAATCCGAGGTGAGTGTGTCACCTTATGTGAGTCTTGCCGTGGTTGAGTTGGACTAGTGACGTGAAGACTCCTTGATGTCTTTGAGGTTTGAGTGTTAGCCGGCTTTCGAGTGGATGTTGGTGAGTCAGCTGCGATTTCCAACGCACGCACCCGCGCGATCAGGAAGGACTCAAATTCCTCAAATGTTGGCAGCTCAGTGTTGGAAATTCGAGAAGTCTCCCATGCTTCTCGAGTTGACCTGTCAATTAGCCTTGACAGGCGATGAGCAAATATGCAGTCTCCTAGCTGCTCTTGCGGTACCAACATGTTGAGTGATTTCCGAATTTTTGAGATCTCCGAGATCAATGTGTTGAGTGTGGCCGGGTTTTTTGATGTACCAGCAGTCAATTCAGATAAATAATCAAGCTGATCATTTAATAGCACCCGTTTATTTTCAAACCTTGTCACTAATGTAGTCCATGCAGGTGTTAGAGACTCATCGCTGAGTAAAAATCCTTGTATGAGTGTGAGTGGTGTTCCGCTGAGAGAGCTGCGCAGGTAGTGTAGCTTCTCATAATTTTTGAGTCCAGGCCGATTCAGAATTAATCCAGAGAACATTTCCTTATATGACGGCCACTCAGTATATGCTCCGCTGAATGTGGGCAGCTTTATTTCTGGCAGCTTGCTTAAATGAGTGTGTTGAGTTTCTCCGATGCTTGGTTGAGTGACACGATGCTTGGACTTCCAGTCTTCCTCCAAATTGCTAACCTCGAACACAATTGTATGGTACGATTCATGGATCGACTTGTGAAAGTCTGCCTTGAAGTAGTTGTTGTCTGCGAAGGCTGCTGGACAACTTGTCTCTATGAACGCATGATCCTTTTTGTATAAAGCGTAGAGCTCCTCACCATCCTGCTTCCAAGCCGTTATCACTGGAAGAGTGGCAGTTTCCTTCCTAATCCTGATGTAAGCAATGATCCGTTCCAGTGAGTCAAGCCGCAGGTACTGGGAGTTCACTTTGCAGAGAAAAGAAGCCGGAATTGACCCTGGAGATTTTGAGCGAGTCCTGGTTTGAGTGTGCCATGATGATAATCTGTGATAAATTTCCATAATAAGTGTTTATTCACTGGCTCGAGTCACACCACAGCATGTAAATCCGGCTCGAAGGACAAAATTGTTTGAGTAAGCCATAATTATATGTGAGTAAACATGCTGTGGGTGTTAAAATAAATTTAATTCACACACAGAAGTAAATTGAAAGTAGAAATTATATTCACAAAAGTCACTTCTTAAATAAATTACAAATTTGGTTCATAAATATATTTCAACGTCGACCAATAAATTCAAAATCTGTTCAATAATTAACATAAATTACAAAGGGAGTTTAAATTACATTTATTTGAATAAGTTGTAGGTGAGTAGTGTGTCAGCAATTCCAAAATATGAGTGCTGTCAATAATGGAGTAGTAGTCTCTCACTAGAGACAACTAACCTGTGATATTTGAGTATGTCTTCGAGTGTAATGAGATTGTCCGTTGAGGGTTCCTTGAGTTTTTCCTTAAATTCCCTCCTGGGCTCACGCACAATGAAGCTGTCAAAAATGAGGAATGGCAAACAATTGTAATTGAATTGCTGCCTTGAGTTTTGCTAATTCACACATGTTCACTGTTACACTTGCCGCCGGTGCCAACACGTGGTTGGCAACATAACCTCTAGTATGGTGAGAGTTTTTACCTTGCAATAGAGTCGATTTTACTAATCGTCGTTGCACCTTGAGTGAGAGATTGAGTAGAGCCTGTTTGAGTTGATCCAGTGTTGAGTTGAGCCAGTGAAAAACTTGAGAACAACCGATGAGATTTTGCAGGTGCGCAGCGGAGAGATGCTCCTCGTGGCACGGCTGATGAAAAAGAGAGAGGCCTTGATCCACTTCCTTCTTCTTGGTCTTGACGATTCACTTCGCGAATCGAACTAATTCCTGTCACATTTACATGTGAGAGCGCGAGGGAGACCGAAATAGCGCGAATATACCTTGTTAATCAGTGTAGCGTCCCGGCTGTTCCGCCGGGAGGCTGCGAGGTGCTGCCGCGCCGTGGCAGCGCCGTGAGTCGTGCCGAGCTGAGTGTAACCGCGGGAATTCAAATTATTGAATTCCCAAGCACACAGCAATCATAAATTTGTGAAATTATCTTTAATTTGACCTATCTCAGAACCGTTTTAGGATGCCTGGGAGCCAAAAAATCGTCGTTTGAGAATTACATGAAATCTTGTTGAAGAGGAAAACTTTTCATTGCAGGAGATCTGGTCGATTCCCAACGATACATAAGACCTATACAACCTAAAGGTCTTTTAGTTCTATCAAAGACCTTCAATTTAAGCTCCATATGAGATCTGTAGGTGCTTCTGGAGCCGGGTAATCATTTTTTTTTAATATTAAAAATTTCAAGTATGCAAATGGTGAATCGTGATTTTGTCAAATTTTGAATTCCTTCGTAAAATCGATGTAAAATCGTTCTCGCAGCATCTACAGACCTCCACAAAAAGCCAAAATGAAGCTCTTGAACTCTACTTTATTCAATGAGCAAGTATTTTGCTCGCTTACTGCATTTGTTTATCGCTTATAACACTGAAAGCAATTGAAATACAAACAGATATTTTCCACATTCAGGACTTTATCAACATTTCTTCATTATTATTGCTATTGCTATTATTATTATTTTTTGAAGGAGGTTGCAATAAAACGATCAACGAGGAACCAAGAAAAATTCATTTAAAACTTCGTTTATTGGCCTAGTTTAACGAAGTTTTAAATGAATTTTTCTTGGTTCCTCGTTGATCGTTTTATTGCAACCTCCTTCAAAATTTACACTTTGGAACGTACGAGTCATCATCTCACATATTATTATTATTATTATTATTATTATTATTATTATTATTATTATTATTATTATTATTGTTATTATTATTGTTATATCATTATAAAATAATTTGCTAGACCAATCCAATAAATGAATGAGATTTTTATATTTTTACTATTTAATGCAAAGAAAACGAAATAGCGTTTTTCGCAATTTATCATATCTAAATCCCAGAAAAGCCTCTTTTGCACCACAGTAATAATAAGTTCGTGAAATTACCTTTAATTTGACCAGTTTAAGAACCCTTTTAGGATGCCTGGTAGCCAAAAAATCGTCGTTTGAAAATTACATACAATCTTGTTGAAGAGGAAAACTTTTCATTCAGGAGATCTGGTCGATTCCCAACGATTCATAAGACCTATATAACCTAAAGCTTTTTTAATGCTTTGTATAATGTTTTCAATTAATTTTATTTTGATAGCAAAATTTCGGAAAATTTACGAAATTTTGCATGTGTAAAAATATTCGTTTTATAGAGATATCTTTTTGAGTTCTGGCAGCACATTAAGAAAAATTGTCAGAAAAGGAGGAGCATAGCTTAACACAAAGTTTAACCCAAGTTAAAATGTAAAAGTATAATGTATGGTGTTATTGATATTATTAAACGTGCTTTATATATTTGCTTTCGATTAGTATATGATAAGAATTAATTTTGTATTATATGATGCTAATAAAATATGCTGTAAATTCGATTAAAAATATTTTTTGATCAGAAACTAACTGTTCGGGACTGTACTATCCGAGCCAGCCGCTGCATAGCAAGCGCCAGGCAAGGGCCAACGCGCTACTTACGAGGGTCGTTTGATAAGTACCTAGCCTACAAATGAAAACACCAAAATTTTACAAAAAATAAAATTTATTTTTCAATGTAGTCTCCTTTTAGTTGAATACACTTGGTCCAGCGGTGTTCCAATTTTTTTAACCCCGTTGAAAAAAATGTTTTCTCTTGGTTTGCAAAATAGGCCTCCGTGGCGGCGATTATTTCGTTATTGGAGTGGAATCTCTTCCCGGCGAGCGAATTTTTTATGTTCGGAAACAAAAAAAGTCGCACGGAGCCAAATCTGGAGAATACGGTGGATGGGGCAGCATTTCGTAGCGTAATTCGACCAATTTAGCCGTGGCGAGTGCAGAAGTGTGAGCCGGTGCATTATCGTGGTGGAAAAGCACTTTCTTTTTAGACAAATGGGGCCGTTTTTCTTCTAACACGGCGTCAAATCGGCTCAATAGTTCGGCGTAGTACTGTCCTGTGACCGTTTTGCCCTTCTCCAGATAGTCAATAAAAATCACACCTTGAGAATCCCAAAAAACAGTGGCCATCACCTTTCCGGCCGATGGGACCGTCTTCGCCTTCTTCGGAGCAGGTTCACCGGGTAAGGTCCACTGTTTTGACTGCTCCTTGGTCTCTGGAGTGTAGTAGTGAATCCATGTTTCGTCGACGGTCACGTAACGACGCAAAAACTCTTTTGGATTGCGATTAAACAGCTCCAAACACTGGGGGGAGGTATTTTATCAGAATGGTAAAATGTTAGATGGGTATTTTTTCAGAAAATATACTATCGTTTAAATTATTTTTCGAATCCGATACTGTTAATTCCGAACAGGAGTTATTCAGAACAAACAAGGATTTTTTTTCGAAAAGAAAATATCAGAAAAATTTGCGTCTATAAAAATTGAAAACAGATTGCATGAAATTATAAAAATACTTTTTACTAGAAAAATAAAATTCCGAAAAATCTCAAACGTTCATTCCTATACGATTTTCAGCTCATTTGTCGACATTTTAGCTTTTCTGAATTACTGCATTTTCTACAATTTAATCGTTAGGTAGAAATGGCATTCGAAAAATTGACATGACATATCATATAAAAATAATTTAATGAAAATATTATGGCCTTCTTGCCAAATTTTTTCGAATTTTTATATGTTATACATTTTAAACATTCGGAAAATTTACCCTTCTATCATAAGATATTCTAATTTGTTTTTTTACCTTTCTGAGAAAATATCCATCTAACATTTTACCATTTTGATAAAACACCTCCCCCCCAAACACTGCTCTGAACTGCTCACATGGATGTGCTTGTTGTCTGCAGTCAGCAAACGCGGCACCCACCTTGCTGACAGCTTTCTCATGCCTAAAATCTCATGTAGGATATGCCACACGCGTTCTTCTGAGATGCCTACTATCGCAGCTATCTCGTGCACCTTTAATCGGCGGTCTGACAAAACGATATCGTGTATTTTTGTCACGTTCTCCACCGTAGTGGCTGTTTTCGGAGCACCTGGGCGTGGATCATCAAAAACCGACGTACGACCACGTTGAAACTCGTTATACCAAAATTTAACGGTCGCCATCGAAGGAGAAGCATCCCCATACACTGCATCCAAGCGTTCTTTAATTTCACTGCGCGATTTCCCTTCCAAAAACAAGAATTGAATCACCGACCGATATTGTTCTTTCTCCATTTTTTCAAAAATCAACGGATACATTTGCTTTCACACGCTTTCAAAAATAAACTACAACTCCGATCCGGCTGAAATTTCGTCTGTAACCGTTTACAGGAAGATACTGCACTGTAGTGTATTTCTGGTGCGATAGTGGCACCATCTGGCGGTGAGACTAGGTACTTGTCAAATGACCCTCGTAAAACATCAGTCCGAATGTACATATAGAGGCTTGTGACACGCACGTAATCTTCCATTATTACGATATTATTTGCCTACCCACTACTACTTACCACTACTCGCCAATCATTATTTAGCTTTGTTTGCACTTATACATTGCATTGCTTACACTTATGCTACTATTGCTTTACGTTTGCCTTAGCTGATAATACGAGAAGCTCTCGCATTATTAGTTTGCTTATTGCCTACACCTTGTCTATTGCTTTATTTATTTGCTCGAACGCACTTTATGTTCACCATATATCTTGCTAACAACTTTGCTTGCGAGTGGGTTAGTACAAAAAACTCTTAATTTCCATTTATTTCTTCTTGCTGACAAACCCTGATAATATAAATTCGCCTATACGTTCATTTGTATACACTAACAATTAAAATTAATCCTTTCGCGAGAAAAGTATTACGCATGAATTGCCTCATAATAAATATTATCATTATTTACATTGATATTTCACTCAACATTTTTTTATATTCGCGGGTATAACAAGCAATTTGCTGAGCCACCGCTGTAAGTTAGGCACATCTCTTTTTATGCTAATGGCGCGGCGGGCGGTGCATGCGCATGGCGGTTCATAATAGCACAGCTGTTGTAGAAGCTATTTTCTTAATTGCTCTTAATTATAGTAGAGGTATTATAGATAGAGCAGGGGAGACATAGGGCTACCCGTAAGTGAAAATGTCCGAACGTTAGAAAGAAAGAGAAGATCGCGGGACGTAGCTATCTCTCTCTTCACGTGCATGAGCAGTAAGCGCAGAAGGAAACGGCTAGTGGGCGAGTATAGAGAGAGACAGCTACGTCCCGCGATCTTCTCTCTCTTTCTAACTCTGCGACGGTCGGAGACCTGACTTTCTAATACCTCTATGCTCTTAATACTGCTCTTCACGAATCTGGATTTACTCTATCAGTTTTTGATTTTAGATAGTTCAGTATAAACTTTTAAGAACATTAGTGAATAATATCGCAGATTTTAAATCGTTTGTTACAGAACTGCGAAATGGCAAATAAACCAATTCCTCTAATTGGTTTTGTTATACCTGAATTCGATGGTTGTATATTGCCAAGTAATTTACAAGTTCTACAGTATTTATTCTATAAAACTAGAATATTGAAGTTTGGATCGGAAGATAGTTTAATTATGATAACAAAAGAAATATTGATTCTTTGGAAAAAAGCTAGGCTTCAAACTCAAGACTTTTCTAAATGTAAATATAAGGTTATAATCTCGCACTCACAATTTAAGAATGTTCAAAAATCACTAGAAAAAATTAGCAACAAGAGAAAAGAACAAAATTTTGAAATCCTTTTAAAAAATGTTTTTGATATTTCTCTTTTTCGAATCAAGAATAAAATTAAAAAATTAGAAAATATTAATTTACTCCACAAATCTATCAGTTATATAGCCGATTTTAGCACAGAACACGATTTTATTTTCGTACAAGGTAAACAATGAAAATTAATATTAAAATTAATATTTTATTACATTAAAGCACAAATAAAAATATTTTTATTTACGGTCTGACAATAATTTAGCTTCTGAAAATAAAGATGAGTCATCAATAGCTAATGCAGTGCAGCCTGAAATTCCCTATATGCTGAGATCTTTACATTCCTGAGTTACCAGATTGTGCTACTATCGATAGTGAGCTAAATTTATTATAAGAACTTTATTATTATATATATATGGCTGACTCTCTGTCAAACCGAGAGGTCAAAAAATGAATCTTCTTAAAACTCTCAGAAAATGTTCTACTACTTATTTTGGATACCCCTGAATTTTTTCAGATTTTTATGAACCATAATTTATATAAATAGTTTATTTAGATATTGACGTGCTAAATTTGGATTTTTATCTAGGTAAAGTTTTTATATAAATGTTTTACGTGAATAATTTATGTAAACTGTATATACTATAAGAAACTATATTATTTACGTATTTTATTAAATTTATATATAAATAGTAAAAAATATCAATTTTGACTTTTATAAATAATAAAAAATAATATTAATAATAAAATAATATAGTAAATGTATTTTATTTTATTAAATTCATATATAAATAATTTAATAAAATAAAATACATCTACTATTTTATAGTATTGCTCTAGTATTGCTATAGTATTACTATAGTACTATAAAATTAAAAATAATTATCATTCTTTTACTATTTATAAATGTTAAAATAGATATTATTTTTTACGTAAAAGTCTATGTAAATACTTTAGCTAGATAAAAATCAAATTTGGCACGCCAATATCTATATAAATAATTTACATAAATTATTTACGTACATAATTTACCTATATATTTTCAACAGGGCGTAAAGTCAAATGTTACATTATGATTTTAAAACTGAACCCACCAGAAGCATTTTTTAAAGTTAAAAAATATATGTAGTTCTATTACGCTACAGCTACAGGTCATTCGTACATTGGTATCTAATTGGTACGTAAAGCATGGTTGAATGAAGATGCTTGCTAATTCATAATGTAATATTATATAATATAATGTCATATAAACTGGATATTTTTGGTTACAGTAATTGAAACTGCGATAAAAAAGCAAAAATTCATGAAAATTCAATTTTTGACCTCTGATATGCCCAAAACTATGGTTCTTAAAAATCTGAAAAAATTCAGAGGTATCCAAAAAAAGTAGTAGAACATTTTCTGAGAGTTTTAAGAAGATTCATTTTTTGACCTCTCGATTTGACAGAGAGTCGGCCATATATATATCGAGCCTTTGTCACAATCAAATGTAATTTTCAGAGTCCAATAATATAGTTTTATACTTAACAGACATTATTTACAATCTAGTTTTACTCTTAAAAAGTTGTGAAATCTCTTTAAAAAATTATTTTACAAAAGTAAAAACTTGTAGGCAAGAATAAGTTTGGTTACTATTCTACATAGTTTGTACTTAACAAACATTATTTACTAAACTCTCCCACCCTCTCTTCCCCCTCTCTCTCTCCCTCTGTACCAAAAACTTTAATGAGAGCTTAAATATTTTTTCAAAACAATCAACACGTTCTTTAAAAAACTAATTTTTTAAATATATTCTATCCACACCATTTGTCTATAGTCCTTTTATTTATTCTGATCTCATATATTCAATAACCACTCTCTACAAATGGTAAGAATTTTTTCATGACTGTACAAATAACTTTTATTTATTCGAATCTCATCTATTCAATAAGCACTCTGCAAACGGTAATAATTTTTTGCATGACTGTACCAATAATAATATTGTTAATATAAAACTTTCTACGAAAGTATAAAATAAGGTAAGTATAGACGTTTTTTCTGTATAATCTATAAAATAATAATATTTATGTTTTTTTAAAAGAAATCAAATAAATGCCAGTGAAAAAGTCTTTTACTTCTTTGAGTCATTGTATGCTGAACAAATTATATGTAAGTAAGTACATTCAAATTGTTCATTGCAAATCAAACAAATGAAAGTTGTGAAATCAATTATCGATAGTCAAGTAATGCAAACAACTCTCGGAAACAACTGTATGACTATTCTCAGAAATGTACTAAAATTTGTTCATCCTTCTATACAAATTAAACACAAGAAAGTACTGAAATCAATTTATTGTAGTCAAGTACCCATAGGTTAACTTGACTGAATAATACAACTTTTCGTAACTGCTTAAAAATATTCAGTCAGCGGGCATAAAGTACTACTTAACGCCTAACAGGCGTAATAGCTCCCATACTCCTACCAAACTTTATAGAACCTACGCACTTTACGCCCGTGTGGGCGAAAATTATTTTATACCATTCTAACCTCAAAATCACAACTTTGGTATGATTTTTCGGCGCCCGTGGTATAAAATACCGTTCGAAACTAGTGCGTAAGTCGATTATTTAGCTGTTGTGACTTTTTCGCACTCGCTTCGCTCGTGCAAAAAGTCACACCAGCTAAATAATAGACTTCCCCACCCGTGTCGAAATGTACTATTAATTATATATATATTTATTTTATTAATTATATATAACTACTATGCCTTCTTTTTATTTCTAAAATTCATAAGAACGTTATCAGATATTTACGAAAAGTCAAAGCCTATATAAAAAAATTACATAGTTACCACCACATCTCCATTTTTCATTGATCTTTCTCAATTTTGAAATTTCTATAATATTACGCATCTTGGGAGGACAATAGAAGTCTATAGAGCTGCTCTAGCAGGGGTGGTCCTCCAATCTCCCATACATACTTGGCGGGCCCGACGGTTTGCAGTTTAAGGTCTAGACATGGTCATTTTCATATAAATATTCATATCTTTAAAGATCAGATAAAATGTATAAATGGGTTGCTTCTACATATTAAATAGGGCTCAGTATTGAATTTATTACTCTGTTTTTGAATAGAAAGTGTAAATCCGCATGAAAATATCATATGAGATCTCATATGAGAATATTGGACATCAGATCTCATTTGGGAATATTGGACATCAGATCTCATATGAGATCTCATAATATGTAAAATTGCAGATGACATCACACATATGATATCTCATACATGGAGAAAAATGTTATAATAAAATTTATTATAAATATAATAAAAATTACTATATAGTATGGGAAAAGTGTGACATTTCCACTGTATGCTGCATTTTTGTTATAACTATATGAATAATTACAACATTTTTAGTGATTTTTATTACAGTGTTGGTTAAAAAGTATTACGACATAAAAGAAAAATTGCTATACAACATAGCAAAATCTGCGATATAGTAAAATTTGAAATATATTCTTTTAATTTTAGCCACCCCTCATAAGAAATTTTGTTATCCTATATAGTAAAAATTGCCACAACTATAGTACTTTCTGCGTACGTCAAGTCGTGCGCATGGTCTAATTGAGGTTATGTACTCCATTGCAATTTCACTTGGCATTGCTTTTAAGTAAACAAAACTTTGAAAATCTCGATTCAATCATTTTATTTTTTATTATGTACATTGATGATGAGTATTTTTTATGTAATTGTAGTTATTCAATGTTATCATTTAAGAGATTTTGTAACCAGGGGTTTGACATATGTCAGTTCCAAAATTTTGTTCTCAAGAATCCTACCTCGGTAAGTGGTTAGCGCGTCCGATTACCATGCTGACGATCCCAGGATCGATCTCAACCGTCGTCAAAAAAAAATGTTATTTCTAATTTTAAATTTATTTTCACATTAAGTATTCTATTAAAATGCAAAAATAGTTCCAAAAATGAAAAAAACATTAATTTTTTGAAACTTAGTCAGCCATAAAAATTACTATGTTGTGTAGCAAAAATTATTATAATTTCGATATGTCACACCGTTCCTATAAAATATAGTAATTTTTCTCACATTTTATAATAAAATTTATGATAACATTTTTCTCCGTGTACGAGATCTCATATGATAATTACACGACGGAAAAGAATACAAAATAGGTGGCTTACAAAATGGTTAATAAAACCTAAAGCACTTTTGAGTAGACAATAAATTGATATGCATTTTTTTATCCCATTCCCGTTTAAAAAAGACGGACACAAGGAAAAATATTTTCGGTAATGAAAGTAAATCATGAGATTCTGCACATGTAGGGATATTATATTTAAACGGTATCAATTAAAAATTAGAGCCAATGTAATTATTTATAATGGGCTTATAGGTATAAACATTGTTAATGAATTTATGTAAAAATTTAGTATTCCAAAGCCCACCAGTAAACTGGAAACCGTCGGGCCCGTCAAGTATATATGGGAGATTGGAGGACCACCCCTGCTAGAGCAGCTCTATAGACTTCTATTGTCCTCCCAAGATGCGTAATATTATAGAAATTTCAAAATTGAGAAAGATTAATGAAAAATGGAGATGTGGTGGTAACTATGTAATTTTTTTATATATGCTTTGACTTTTCATAAATATCTGATAAAATTCTTATGAATTTTAGAAATAAAAAGAAGGCATAGTAGTTATATAATTAATAGTGCATTTTGACACTGGTGTCAACAGCTGGTGTGCCTTTTTGCACGAGCGAAGCGAGTGCGAAAAAGTCACACCAGCTAAATAATCGACTTGCGCACTAGTTTCGAACGGTATTTTATACCACGAGCGCCGAAAAATCATACCAAAGTTGTGATTTTGAGGTTAGAGTGGTGTAAAATAAATTTCGCCCACACGGGCGTAAAGTGCGTAGGTTCTATAAAGTTTGGTAGGAGTATGGGAGCTATTACGCCTATTAGGTGTTAAGTAGTGCTTTGTGCCCGCTGACTGAATATTTTTAAGTAGTTACGAAAAGTTGTATTATTCAGTAAAGTAACCTATGGGTACTTGAGTACAATAAATTGATTTCAGTACTTTCTTGTTTAATTTGTATAGAAGGATGAACAAATTTTAGTACATTTCTGAGAATAGTCATACAGTTGTTTCCGAGAGTTGTTTGCATTACTTGACTATCGATAATTGATTTCACAACTTTCATTTGTTTGATTTGCAATGAACAATTTGAATGTACTTACTTACATATAATTTGTTCAGCATACAATGACCCAAAGAAGTAAAAGACTTTCCAACTGGCATTTATTTGATTTCTTTTAAAAAAACATAAATATTATTATTTTATAGATTATACAGAAAAAACGTCTATACTTGCCTTATTTTATACTTTCGTAGAAAGTTTTATATTAACAATATTATTATTGGTATAGTCATGCAAAAAATTATTACCGTTTGCAGAGTGCTTATTGAATAGATGAGATTCGAATAAATAAAAGTTATTTGTACAGTCATGAAAAAAATTCTTACCATTTGTAGAGAGTGGTTATTGAATATATGAGATCAGAATAAATAAAAGGACTATAGACAAATGGTGTGGATAGAATATATTTAAAAAATTAGTTTTTTAAAGAACGTGTTGATTGTTTTGTAAAAATATTTAAGCTCTCATTAAAGTTTTTGGTTAAGAGGGGGAAGAGAGGGTGGGAGAGTTTAGTAAATAATGTTTGTTAAGTACAAACTATGTAGAATAGTAACCAAACTTATACTTGCCTACAAGTTTTTACTTTTGTAAAATAATTTTTTAAAGAGATTTCACAACTTTTTAAGAGTAAAACTACATTGTAAATAATGTACGTTAAGTATAAAACTACACTTTAATTGATTTCACAACTTTTTTGGGTTTGACTTTCAGTATCCGCGTGAATGAAATGTATTTCGACTTTAGAACGCAAACATTTATTATTTATTCGTAGAATTCCTTTTCATAAAATAAAACGTAAATAATTTTTTAGGATATTGTATATGTTTCGGAAAATAATTCTTATGGTTTACGAAAAAATTCTTATCGTTTGTAAAAGTTTTTGTAAAGTGATTGTAAAGGTTTTGGAAAGGAATTTCTCGTTGCCTGCAAAAGTTTGTAAAGGATTGTAGAAGTTTTGTAAAATAATTTATTAATGGATTTTTTAAAAAATATAGAATTGGACCATTTTTTGAGATATTTTGTAGAGAAAATATAATAATGAATAATTTACAGATAGAAAATACTTTAAAAAATAGTTTCTAAAAGTGTTTATTATAATTGTTTGAAAAAAACATTTAAGCTTTCAGTCAAGTTCTTTGTAGAGAGTTGGACAGTTGTTGAGAGCAAGATTGTTTGGATAAAAACATTAAACTTTTATTAGTATTTATTGTAGCTATCGCAAGGAATAAAAGAAAAAAGTACAAGTTCTCAGAATTACAATTCGAATCTCTATATCACCTGATTCTCTTGCTTTTATAAAACTTCAAGCTCAAAGTTGGCTGAGAAGTTGAGTTCTCATGTCAACTGCCATTTCCATAGCAGCAGGCGGTACAAAGTTTTTTAAAAACTATTCTTTCGCATCTATTTCTCTGAAATCACCTAATCCTCTAGCCTTTACAAAATGCGAAGCTCAAAGTTTGCCAAGTTAACTACCCTTACGTAACAGAACCTGATACTAAGTTTTTTTACAAAACACTCTTATGCATCCATTTGCTTTTGTTTTTTTGACAAATTATTATAACATTATTAAATTTGTGCTAAAATTTATTTTAGCCTTTTATTGCACATTCTAAAGCTGGAACTCATTTCATTATTTTGATCCACATATTTCTTTTTCATAATATTTTATCAAAGACTTGCAAGGGTACTAGATCTAATAATCATACTATTGCATCACAATCAGCTAGAAAATTAAAATGTTGGTTGCAGATTCAAAAAGTAGCCATTACAGTAATTTATATTATGGTTTCATGTACTGTATATTCACAGAACAAATGGCTCCTCTGAATCATTTGGTGCCCCTCACCATAAGCCAATCATTAATTACATTATTTTCAACACTTGGATTCGTTGAAGTTTTCACTAGAAACCACTTGAATTAATAATCTATCAGACACATCTTGCAAAATTAAAAACAAAAGTTTATGAACTAAGAATCATTGGGAGAAAAAAGCTTTCTCGATATTCTTTTATAGTAGAAAGTATAAAACAGCATAATTTAATAACTCATGATTGCCGCACACATCTTGTAAAATTAAAAACAATCAGTTTATGAACTATAATTACTGATAATAAAAGCTTTCTTAACATTCTTGTATACTTTTTCAAATAATTATCTGAATCTTGTGTAGAAAAATATTTACTGAGAAATCCTCTGAAACATTTTGACATCTCCCTCCGTGAGAAAATTATAAAATTAGATTAACTGAGCACTTTTATTCGTTGAAATTTTCACAACAATAACACATCATTTTGGCTTTTTTCTGTATTTTAATGTTCATTTGGCATAATCTTTTAATTGGTGTTTAAGTAAATATGTACAAGAGCACAGCACTAATATCGACTCAGTTTCTTTTAGTATAGACAAAAAATGCTTTTTTTTAACCAAGCCTCTAACATCTGACCAATATTTTAAATTCTGATTTTAAGTAGAGGTTCTAAATTTGTTATAAACACTTCATTTAACACATCATACTGCTACTTACTTTATTTATTATACAAAACATTTTATTATATCTGATCTGAAAACTTGCACTGACTTCACTATTATTATATTTCTAAGTTATTTTCTTGTACAGGACGCTTGTAGATTTCCATTTCTTCAGGCCGTTGTTTATAGTATATGCAAAAATTACTAAGAACTCCTCTGAAACATTTTGACGTCTTCCACCGTAAGAAATTTCTCATATAATCTAAAAAAAAAATAATAAATCAACACAAAGTGTCAATGTTCATTTTTATAACCAACATTTTATATTTTAAAAATAGATATTTAGTCATTTAATACGTATCTGATTATTTTTATTGTTGATATACACAAGAAATCTTGTAGTTATCTGAATCTTGTGTAGAAAAATATTTACTGAGAAAACCTCTGAAACATTTTGACGTCTCCCACCGTCAGAAAATTATAAAATTAGATTAACTGAGCACTTTTATTTGTTGAAATTTTCACATCAATAACACATAATTTTTGCTTTTTTCTGTATTTTAATGTTCATTTGGCATAATTTTTTAATTTGTGGTTAAGTAAATATGTACAAGAGCACAGCACTAATATCGACTCAGTTTCTTGAAGTATCCCAGCGGAAATCCTCGGGATTGTTGCAAAACGACGCCCGGAGATACTCCTGAACCTATATAATACATGCCTGGCGGAGGGCGTGTTCAGCAAAGATTGGAAGACGGCGCGGCTGATCCTCATTGATAAAGGAAAGGGTGGGGACCCGGACTCGCCGTCATCCTACAGACCGCTGAGCTTGCTGAATACACTTGGCAAGCTCTTCGAAATGCTCGTGAGACCGCGAATCCAACAGGCGGTTCGGGACGCTGGCGGTCTGAACGACAGACAGTACGGGTTCAGACAAGGACGGTCGATGATAGGGGTGATCCAAAAAGTGATCGACTCCTTTGACAGAGCACAGACTAGGCCCCACAAGAACAGGCCAATAGTGTTCATGGCAACACTCGACGTACGAAACGCTTTCAGCTCGGTGAGGTGGACGGACATCGTGCGAGCATTCTCCGACGCTTTCCCGCTGCCCCCATACCTTCTCCGAATCCTCAAGGACTATCTACGAGACCGTTACATTACGTACGGGACGCAGACTGGGGTTAAGAAAAGAAAAATGACGGCGGGAGTAGCGCAGGGCTCGATCCTTGGCCCCGATATTTGGAACGTAGGTTACGATGAGGTGTTGGATCTTCCGATGCCGCCGGGGGTCTATCTGGTCGGCTACGCAGACGATCTGGTCATCGTCATCACGACTAAGGATACACGACTGGCTCAGATGAGGCTGACCGAAGCCACGAGACGGGTGGACGAATGGATGCAAAGTCGGGGACTACAGCTGGCCATGCAAAAGACGGAGTTACTATACCTAACTAGAAAACGAATAGACACGACGATACCCATGACGGTGGGGACGTCCGTTGTGCATCCTGGGCGGTCCGCCAAATATCTGGGGGTGACCCTGGATACGAGGATGACCTTCTGGCCGCACATACGTGGCGTCGCTGAGAGAGCGGCGTTAAAGACCGCCGCCCTCGCCCGCCTCATGGCAAATACGAAGGGACCGAGACCGAGCGTACGACGACTGCTTATGACAGTGACCAACTCGATGCTCCTTTATGGGGCCAAGATATGGGCGGACGCGACGCGAATAGAGAAGTACCGCAAAAAGATCGCGGCGGTACAAAGACTGGGAGCGCTGCGGATCGCGTGCGCGTACCGCACTGTCTCAGAGGTGGCGGTACTAGTGATCGCAGGGGTTGTCCTAGTAGACCTTCTCGCTCTCGAGCGGAAGAGGATCTACGAGTACAGCAAAGAAAGGGGAAGAGCGAGAGCCTCCATAGACGCACGGACGACGACGCTGACATCCTGCCAAACGCGATGGACAGACAGCGACAAAGCCAAGTGGACGAGACGCCTCATAACGGACGTGCGACTCTGGCATAAGAGAGGAGCTGGGGAGGTGAATTTTTACCTGACCCAGTTCCTATCCGGATACGGATACTTCCGCCAGTATCTGCATCGGATGGGGAAGGTAACGACCCCGTCCTGCAGGTACTGCGGACATAATAGAGACGACGCCGAGCACACATTTTTCGTGTGCCCCCGCTGGATAGTCGCGAAACACAGACTACAGACGAAGACAGGTGACATCACACCGGGTAACATCGTGACACTGATGCTGTCAAGCAAACAAAACTGGGATGACATAGCACGCTACGTGACTCACGTACTACAAGGCAAAAAGACTGACGGTTGCCTTGAAAACTGATACAGAAGACGAAAAATAGACAGACCAGACAAGATATATAAGATTGCCGTAGGGCATAGAAACGCCGACCGGTCCGAAGTAATGTGTATAACAGTTCCGGGCCGGATTCCGGTGAACGCCGCGGGAAAGGTTTTGGGTGTTTAGGGGGTAGAAATCCCTCACACCGCGGAGCCCGACGCTTCGTGATGGTCTTAGTGGGCCCCCCTCCATGCGGTAAGCAAGGACGGGAGCCTCGGAAGATTCACCTAGTACCTCGGAAAAAAAAAATAAAATAATAATAATAATAATAATAATAATAATAATAATAGAAATAATAATGAAGAAATGTTCGCAGGTCTCGATCCTTGGCCCCGATATTTGGAACGTAAGTTACGATGAGGTGTTGGATATTCCATGCCGCCGGGGGTCTATCTGGTCGGCTACGCAGACGATCTGGTCATCGTCATCACGACCAAGGATACACGACTGGGTCAGATGAGGCTGACCCAAGCCACGAGACGGGTGGACGAATGGATGCAAAGTCGGGGACTACAGCTGGCCATGCAAAAGACGGAGTTACTATACCTAACTAGGAAACGGATAGACACGACGATACTCATGACGGTGGGGACGTCCGTTGTGCATCCTGGGCGGTCTGCCAAATATCTGGAGGTGACCCTGGATACGAGGATGACCTTCTGACCGCACATACGTGGTGTCGCTGAAAGAGCGGCGTTAAAGACCGCCGCCCTCGCCCGCCTCATGGCAAATACGAAGGGACCGAGACCGAGCGTACGACGACTGCTTATGACAGTGACCAACTCGATGCTCCTTTATGGGGCCGAGATATGGGCGGACGCGACGCGAATAGAGAAGTATCGCAAAAAGATCGCGACGGTACAAAGACTGGTAGTGCTGCGAATCGCGTACGTGTACCGCACCGTCTCAGAGGTGGCGGTACTAGTGATCGCAGGGATTGTCCCAGTAGACCTTCTCGCTCTCGAGCGGAACAGGATTTACGAGTACAGCGAAGAAAGGGGAAGAGCGAGGGCCTCCATAGATGCACGGACGGCGACGCTGACATCCTGGCAAACACGATGGACAGACAGCGACAAAGCCAAGTGGACGA